>JAQFVV010013391.1:0-134881 GCA_028023455.1 Epiperipatus broadwayi
GGTAGAGATAAATTAGATCAGTATCATTGGAATTGTTGCTCATGAGTTGGTAGATCTGGAAAATAGGCAAATAGGGCAGAGTTCATGAATGTTCCTGACCTATGTATCTTGCACAGGATTGGATTCGAGGTACTTTTGCCTAGATGCTAGATCTTGTTATATGAACAGACGAAACTGACCGGTACAATATATATATATTGTGCCCTTTTCTATAGGTCAGTAATAGTTCATAACAGTCAATTACTAAAAATTTTAAATTTTAGAATATGTTATTTTAATACATTAATTATAGTTTGTCAATTATATCTTTAAAGTACAATTTAAAGCTAAAGAAAATATGTGGTATATAAAATTATAGCGAATTATTTAAAAAGTTGTTAAGTAAAGTTTAAAATATTGTTTCATATGGTTGTAAAAGCTGGCCATATTAAATAACACAGCTATAAATATTAAAAGTATATTTAAAAATTCGATTTTAATAGTTTAAAACGTATAATTTAATAAATACACTGTTTAAATTTATAATCATATTTAATAGTCAAAATTAATATAATACATTTTAAAAATAAACTTTATGATGGTGAGAATTGTATTTAATTCTATATTTTCTAAATTGTTCTTCCAAATTTTATAATTATATTATTAAATATAATAAGTGTATCAATTTTATTAGTCTAGGCAGAGAAATAGATTGAAAATCGTCTGTCAAAGTTATTAATCATGTGACTTGTATACTATATACTTTCACACACGTGCTTGTTTGTATTTAAAGTAATGAAGTTTAAAATATTTTAATAGTTATATTATAGAATTGGATAGAATTGTTGCTTATCATAAAAGCAAATAGTAATAAATATTAAGTTAACTATCATATGTAATGTTTTAAGTAATGTAATAAAGACGAATACAGATATAATAAAAATTAAATATTTTATTTACATAAAAATAGATAAATTGAATATTAAGAAATGGAATAAGTTATTAAATGTTATTTTAAAAGTTATTTTAAAAGATTAAATAATTTAAATAAAGTTATAATTGAATTAAAAGTGGTATTTTAAATAATATTTTAAGGTCATTACGTCATAATTTCTAATTTTGAAATTCAATTCTACTTGAAATTGAAAATATGTAAATTTGTTCTCAATTAACCAATAGGAATAGGTATTCTTACAGACTATAAATATGAATTGCACTGGGTATAAGGGGAGATTAATAATGTATTGAAACTAGAGAAAGGTAAATTATAACTATCAAAGAGATAGTATTTATTTTTAAATTTTTTATTTTAGTCAATTTTTTTTTAGTACTTTCTTATCATTTTATTTGCAAAAAACTAATTGATAATTTTTTAAAGTATTTTTGCAAAAGAGGGTGTTAAAATATAATAATTTAGAAACTTCGTGGAAATGATTTCCTAATTTTTAAAGTACTTACCAGTCGTATTTTATCTAAAAGTTTAACCTAAACTTCGCAATAAAAATGGATATACTATGAAATAAAATGGATATAAGTTGTAATGCTGAAAGAATGTTTGGAATATTTATTGATACATCTTTATTAATATTTCACCGAAGAACTGTTTTGGTACATAAAAAACCACAGCTCGGACATCATATGGAGTCTAATGAAAAAATTGGAGACGCATTATTATTTATAAGCCTATCCAAGATTTATTTTTTAAATAGTAATAAGACAATTGTATATTGCATGAATTATTTTATATAATATTATATCAAAAGAAGTAAAATGTTATATCCTTTCTGAAGGTAACATTTTTTTTTTTATTTTTTAAAGTGATATATAAAAATACCAAACAAAAGTTTAAATGTATTAAGAAGGAAACTTATATAAAAAAGTGAACATATAGTTGAATAAAAGATGGATCCATGGAAATACAAATAGTACTTAAAAGTTTATCAAATATTTTTAAAGTTAAATTAGATGGATTGATGCATCGGATACGCAGAGAATATTGGTAGAGAAGATTAAGAAGCTTCACGGGATCAACTAATATTATGATTTAATAATTATTGTCCTAAATACTAAAACCAAGGATTATTTTCTATAAATTTTACTAAATGGATTAATAATTATTTTTATTTTAAACTTTAATGCGCTTGGAGGAGAACATTTTTAAAAACTCTAGAGAAAATAATAAACATTTTGGACTTATCAGGAACTATCGTCAAGAAAATATGTAATTATAGTTTTGATTCCTTTTATTTTGTTAACCTAGTTTAAATCTAAATTTTTTTTATAAGATTAGGAAAACATAAAAACATTAATTTATTAATATTAAAATTTTATAATATAACAATCTAACAATTTAGCTAAAAATATTTTAAGATAAAGTGTATGGGTGTGAATTTTTTATATCTGCAATGCTCAAGTGGATAAAGAAAAGCCTACTGAACACGATGACTCGATAAAGGTTATTGGTAATAATAATAACCATTGATAATTTATAATGTATATTTTTTTTGTTTTCTTTAGATCATCTATGAATTGTAAGGATGAAGTGTAAAAGTTTTTTTTTTTTTATTATAAATGTAAACGCATTTTTATACAACATTTTAAAAAACATTATGAGATAGGATTGATTTGAAAAATATGCATACGACAATTTTTTTTTTTTTATATTAGTGATATAATCCAACATATAACAAATAGTTATGTGATTCTTTTAAAATTTTCATGTTAGGATATTCAAATATTGTCTAAGTAGATTGTATATGATTAGACATATAGAATAATGAAGTAAGCAGACTTTTCTTGTGGAACAGCTAGATTGTTTAACTATTAATGAATTTTATTTATTATTTTTGTAAATGCAGATAGTTATTTATCGATGTAAGATGTGGAAAATCTTGAGAAATAATGTTGAGATAGTGGCTTGGAAGTACTTAGTGAACAGGAAACCAAGATGATGTTTTAAGAAATAGGATATTATAAGGAATGGAAATAATATTTAGTATTTATGTGAATATCAGCATAGTTAACAAAGCCCTATGACTGATACACATTTTATTTGGACAGTGTTTATATTTCTTTAAATATTTGATGTTCTAATAAAGCTAAAGAAATAGCTTTAACATCATCCCTGTACTAGAGGATATTGGGCAGGTAAATGTCATACCTCTTTGCACTGTACCATGATTTTGAGATATGTTAAGAGTAATACTCTAGCTTTCTTCCTTAATCCTATGCATCTGTTTTCGCTATCTTTATTTCATGTAACTGCATCGTTTAGTAAGATATTTTAAAAGAAATGATAAATAATTTAGAGGTTATGCTATCGTTTTTGGATAAGATTAGTTTATTTGCTTATAAGGAGCAGAATATTATAACTTAAAATTGAAGATCCAAAGTATCCTAAGAAAAGAAAAGAATCATCAAATATATTTTGAATTTTATTTCGGAAATGAAATATAAATTTTTTTTAAAATAAAGTATCTAAACAAAGATATTTTCTTTAAAGTGATAATAATTTTAAATGCTTTAGTATTATTTTTTTTTTAAGAGAAAAATAAGTATTGCATATTTTTTTTAAAATACAATAGTACAAAGTAAATTATGTAAACAATATGCATAGTATATTTTTTATTTATTGATTAATAGAAATATATTGATGATTACACTTATATCATACTAAAGTAAGGCTTAAAGAAGAATAAATTATGATTAGTAAACATTGTGTGATAAATACTAAAATCTAGTACTGAATTTTGGATAATATTTTGTGTAACATCTTTGACTTTTCAAGTTGAAATTTTTTTTAATATTTTGAGAAGTCCATACTCATTATAAAATTTTGTTTTCTATAGAATGTTTTCTAGTATGATTTTTTTAAAATAAGATAGTTTAATAATATTAAGGATAAAATGCTGTTGCTAATAAAGTAGATAAATATATTTGTAATAAGTTAACCATAATGAGAAACCAAATAGTAACATTTTTTTAAAATTTTGTCCTAAATCTAAATAAAGATATAATTGAAATATAAATTATTATTTTTTTATAACCCGATAGATCAAACTGTAAAGTAAAAAAGTTATGAATATCCACTGTAAATAGTGTAAATAAATTGTTTATTTATTTGTTGTTAGAAATAAACTTTGTTAAATTTTGTTATTTCAAAAGTTTTGTGTCCGAGTTATTTATTTCTCCACATCGCTGCATGAAATCACGATATATGCATAATAATTGAAACAAATATATAATTTTGCACAAAAGATAAATAGAGAATTATTTTAAGAATTTTAAATATTTTATTGGTATTCATTATAATTAAATAATCATAATCTTATATTATTTCATTGGTCATAAATCAGTTATCACAATATTATATTAAATTATATGCTATCAGTTGCCACACATATTTTGTTTATCAGATTATTAAAATGCTACCACATACTTATTATATCATTACATGAAGATATAAGATCATATTATATTATTTCATTATTTTATTATGGTAATAAAATTATAGTAAAAAGAAAAGATATACAAAATTAGTTAAACAATGAAGAATATTATTACTGTTATTTATTATTATTAGTTTAAGTGTAGTAGATTATGACATAAAATCCCTTCTCATATTTTACTACCGTATTGTTAAATTAACTTAGAATAAACTTTATGAACCTGAGATTATTTTATTTGAGCTAGATTATTATTAAATAGAAGATTAAGATTTAATTATTAGTTTAATCTTAGTGAGTAGAAGTTATTAAAGTCATAAGAATACTATGAGTTTGTTATGTGAAATAGTAATAAAGGGGGGATAGTGTTCTTATGCCATTGAGGTAGTATCCTGTGGGATATTGGCTCAATGTAATCTATCTTGTCACCTGTATTTTCACTTCAAGTCTCATGAAAATATTAAATATTTATTTAATTTATTTTTATAAACTGAACTTTATTCATATTTTAAATTTGAGCTAGTGAAATATTTTAATTTTAATGTTGAATATTTTAGTTATTAATTATTAACTGAGATAGAACCCTTTTTTTATTTTATATCATATATTATCTGGAAGTGAGGATGCACGAGATGAAGATTAGAATATATATATATATAAAGTGATCTCATTTAGAATTCAGTATTGAACTATACAAGATTATATGAATTGAATTGAACTATACAGGTTTATGTTTACCTTTGATTTCCTAGCTATCAAAAAATCTGTAATATTGGAAATTGATTTTTTAAATATAATTCATTGGTTAATATAACTTCCCTGTGGTTCATTTAATTTCTTACCAATACACATTTTAGTGTAATTGCTTGTAATAAAATTCAGTTTTATATAAGTATGTATTGTGTATTGTACCATCGTTATATATATATATATTATAACGATCCAAACGAAGTGGGAGATCGCATCGCACCGCACCGCCCTACCAAGGGCGCCATCTAGGCATTTGAGCCTAGAAAAATTTATAAAGTAGGCAGATACGCGCTGTTAGGATTCCACTTTATTTACATATTTAGATCGTTAGCCCATTGTCACTAGCTCAGTGGAGACGCAGAGATAAAAATCCATAAATTTAGATATAAATATAAAAAAATAATAAAAGCCACTGCCAGAAATTAACACAGAAAAATATTTATTTACGCACATATAAAATCATTCTAAACCCGAGGAATAAGTTTAACATTTAGATTTTTATATTAACTTTTAATTTTACATTTAAAATAGCTTGCTATAATGTTTAATATTTTATTTAGAGGGTCGGGTATGAATAGGCTACATAGATCTGCATTTGAAAAGACAATATTCTTCCCTTATTTAACCCTAGGCTAAAAATTCAAAGTCAAACTGACGCCAACCATCCGATACACTTATGTATTCAATGTAGCATGAAAATACAACGGCACTAAATAGACTATACTGTCAGGAATGCACATCTGAACAGTATAGTGAGAAGACATTGTTGCTCTCCACCACCAGGAATGCTACTTCTGATGGCGAGTAGAACAATAAACATAAAACTCCATAGGAATGGATTGCGTCTTGCGTCTTACTATCCAATTCCATAGGCAACAAGAGGGTGTGCGGCGTATATATGTAATCCTGCACGTGGCGGATCTCCTGCTACATTTACTACCTACATAAATATATCGAAACCATTGAGCCAATTCAACCACGAAACAAATAACCTAAGATTACCCTCCCTTAATATAACCTTACAAAACTATATAGCCGTTCACGCCCGACTTAAATTTATCATTTAGATATGTTCGCACAGATAACTTTTATACAATTTGTTTTAAAATGTTGGGTATAGATCGATTACATAGATTCCACGGTCAAAAACATTTCAAAATAAGCATAAACGATCAAAATACAAAATTATTGATACCGACAATCGCAGAGGGAAACTTATAAGTAACCCAATAGTATTCACCATAAGATACTTGCGTTGTCACCAATAACTTAAAAGACATCCGAATAAATACATTTTAGATACTCACCGTAAGGTATCATTATTTATCGAATGTCTATATATTTTGATCAAATATGAAAACCAAAATATAATTAACCACAAACGAATCCATGCAAGCGTCTATAAACACCTTAAATTTCATACATTTAAAATTTAAACAATAAATAATTTATACAATTAAAATAAATGGAAATGATTTTTTTATCAATAACAAACATATAAAATTAAACATCAATTGATTTTAAACTTAAAGGTCAAATAGAAACTCCATTTTAACATTTAAATTGCTTTCACGAAAGTTCTTAATTATTTAAAAAAAATTTTTAAGTTCATTGTCGCTAGCTTACAGTAGCAGAGTCCAGGTTCTTGTTTTATATTCCCGTGACTTCTCGTTTAGAAGATAATGTTCTGGAGGTGGCATTAGCTGGTTCCTTTCGGTATCTCAATCAGTTCATTTTTAAAAATAGAGAGAGAGTGAGGTATGTGCGTCCTACCCCATCTCTCACAACAAACAGCTGAAACTCAATATTTTTTTCTTTTTATAGTCCTCCTATGGATTCCATGAACAAAAACGTCACTGTTCTGTTTTTTCGTTATGGTCTGGGCCTTTATTTTGCTTCCATTGGTCAAGCTAAAATCCCTTTCTTCTCTTATCTAACTTTCCATCTGACTTTTTAATTAAACAGCTTTTAGATAATTAATAAACAATCATTTCCATTTATAGATTACAGGAATTAATTAATACCTGTTTTTATTTTAACTTACGTTATTTTTTTTATTAAAATAATTTTATAAATCTTTTTTTATAAAAAAATATATTCAAATACCTTTTTTTATTTATTAAAAAAAAATATTTTTAAAGTTTAGCATCTGTGCGAATATATATACGTATAACAAACGTTTTTAATTTTAGCGTTTAGTTTTTTTTTACTTTTATTTTTAATACACTTATTTTTATATGCGAACTTAAAAGTTTTTTATTTTAAATTAATGTAACGACATATTTATATATCGTTACATATCAGTAAACTTCCTCAAAAAAAATAAAAACATTTAAAAAAAAAAAAAAGAATTTACTTAGTGTTAGTAATTACGTTACACAAATTTGTTATATATGAAATTTCAAAAGGACAAAACTTTTTTTTTTTTTTAAAAAAAAAGACAAAACAGTAATTACAAATATAATGATAAAAAAAAAAAGTTGACTGATGATTCCTTACTACCAGCTAAATTTCTGCCCCCTCCCTTCCAAGTTTCATTTCTCCTACCTTTAAGTATTATTTAGGCAAGTTAAACGATTAAATTTTAAACAAGACTTTTTTAAAAAAAAAAATTATGATTTATATTTATTAATTACGTTTTATTTATTATTTTTTATTCCTCGAATTTATCTCTACATATGCGCAATTTTTCGACTGGCAGTACCTTTAAGACAAAATTTCAAAGTGCAACTCCACGTAAATACAACAAATATATTTATACTAATTTCAGAAAAAATATTACAGGCATGATTTATTTTCAAAAGTACTAGTGGTTTATTAAACATCTGGCTATAACTTTACGTTAGTACAAAACTGTACTTATTTCAGAAAAAACAACAAATGTTATTTGCATGATTCACTTTTAAAATTCTCAGGGCACTCGTGATTTATTAAAGATAGAAAATTTCATCATCAATTCCCCTTCTCAGGTTCAATCTCTGAGGTAAGGCCACACTTGGGACGCCAATTATAATGATCCAAATGAAGTGGGAGATCGCATCGCACCGCCCTACCAAGGGCGCCATCTAGGCATTTGAGCCTAGAAAAATTTATAAAGTAGGCAGATACGCGCTGTTAGGATTCCACTTTATTTACATATTTAGATTGTTAGCCCATTGTCACTAGCTCAGTGGAGACGCAGAGATAAAAATCTATAAATTTAGATATAAATATAAAAAAATAATAAAAGCCACTGCCAGAAATTAACACAGAAAAATATTTATTTACGCACATATAAAATCATTCTAAACCCGAGGAATAAGTTTAACATTTAGATTTTTATATTAACTTTTAATTTTACATTTAAAATAGCTTGCTATAATGTTTAATATTTTATTTAGAGGGTCGGGTATGAATAGGCTACATAGATCTGCATTTGAAAAGACAATATTCTTCCCTTATTTAACCCTAGGCTAAAAATTCAAAGTCAAACTGACGCCAACCATCCGATACACTTATGTATTCAATGTAGCATGAAAATACAACGGCACTAAATAGACTATACTGTCAGGAATGCACATCTGAACAGTATAGTGAGAAGACATTGTTGCTCTCCACCACCAGGAATGCTACTTCTGATGGCGAGTAGAACAATAAACATAAAACTCCATAGGAATGGATTGCGTCTTGCATCTTACTATCCAATTCCATAGGCAACAGAGGGTGTGCGGCGTATATATGTAATCCTGCACGTGGCGGATCTCCTGCTACATTTACTACCTACATAAATATATCGAAACCATTGAGCCAATTCAACCACGAAACAAATAACCTAAGATTACCCTCCCTTAATATAACCTTACAAAACTATATAGCCGTTCACGCCCGACTTAAATTTATCATTTAGATATGTTCGCACAGATAACTTTTATACAATTTGTTTTAAAATGTTGGGTATAGATCGATTACATAGATTCCATGGTCAAAAACATTTCAAAATAAGCATAAACGATCAAAATACAAAATTATTGATACCGACAATCGCAGAGGGAAACTTATAAGTAACCCAATAGTATTCACCATAAGATACTTGCGTTGTCACCAATAACTTAAAAGACATCCGAATAAATACATTTTAGATACTCACCGTAAGGTATCATTATTTATCGAATGTCTATATATTTTGATCAAATATGAAAACCAAAATATAATTAACCGCAAACGAATCCATGCAAGCGTCTATAAACACCTTAAATTTCATACATTTAAAATTTAAACAATAAATAATTTATACAATTAAAATAAATGGAAATGATTTTTTTATCAATAACAAACATATAAAATTAAACATCAATTGATTTTAAACTTAAAGGTCAAATAGAAACTCCATTTTAACATTTAAATTGCTTTCACGAAAGTTCTTAATTATTTAAAAAAAAATTTTAAGTTCATTGTCGCTAGCTTACAGTAGCAGAGTCCAGGTTCTTGTTTTATATTCCCGTGACTTCTCGTTTAGAAGATAATGTTCTGGAGGTGGCATTAGCTGGTTCCTTTCGGTATCTCAATCAGTTCATTTTTAAAAATAGAGAGAGAGTGAGGTATGTGCGTCCTACCCCATCTCTCACAACAAACAGCTGGAACTCAATATTTTTTTCTTTTTATAGTCCTCCTATGGATTCCATGAACAAAAACGTCACTGTTCTGTTTTTTCGTTATGGTCCGGGCCTTTATTTGGCTTCCATTGGTCAAGCTAAAATCCCTTTCTTCTCTTATCTAACTTTCCATCTGACTTTTTAATTAAACAGCTTTTAGATAATTAATAAACAATCATTTCCATTTATAGATTACAGGAATTAATTAATACCTGTTTTTATTTTAACTTACGTTATTTTTTTTATTAAAATACTTTTATAAATCTTTTTTTTTTATAAAAAATACATTCAAATACCTTTTTTTATTTATTAAAAAAAAATATTTTTAAAGTTTAGCATCTGTGCGAATATATATATACGTATAACAAACGTTTTTAATTTTAGCGTTTAGTTTTTTTTTACTTTTATTTTTAATACACTTATTTTTATATGCGAACTTAAAAGTTTTTTATTTTAAATTAATGTAACGACATATTTATATATCGTTACAATATATATATATATATTTATATTAAATAGATAGGTTAATATTAATTATGCAGCGATAAGGGGATAAGTAATTGTTTTGACCAACTGGTAAACTAATTGACAATTTTTCAATGTATTTAATGTTAAATATCGGTATGGTCAAGTTATATCCTCTAGTAAATAATACCCTGTGTTTTTTTACAAATAAAGACATGATTATGTTACCTAGCCATCCAAATTTTTCTAAAATAATAGAATAAATTAACTGTTATACCTTATATTTGTTTGAAAAGCTGTTGATTGATTTGGTTTATTGTTTTTTATGGACACCAGCATAAGGGAAAATTCACTGAATAAGAAAATTAAAAATATTTCTGATTCTAAAGTTTAAAATTATTTTAATCAAAAAATAATAAAATGATGAATAATAAAAAAAAACTACAATCTAAATTAATGATTAATTCCAAACTATCTTTAAAATTTTAATAAGTCATCTATATTGTAATGGAAAATAAAATAATCTAGACTATGTGTAACAGAATGAAAATGTGTAGAAAAAATCTATTTCCATACTCTTTGTTGGGGTAGTCATTTGCATGGATCATTAATTTACATCAATTACCAATATACATGTAAAAACTTTTATACCCAAATTAGACAAAGCAATCTATAACTAACCATTTTACTCTCTATCTCATTGTTCCTTATATATTTGGGCACAATTAGGTTTATCTGAACCTAGATGAAATCACATTGGACACCTACTTACAATTGTATCTAGTTTGAACCTCAGTTTGTACATTACTTATAATAATATGTATGATTTTCATTTCATAATAGTATATCATTTGTGTTATTGGTAAAGCATTAACATTAATCTATAATTATGTAGCCAAATTTTTGTCATACTCTAAGACAATAGATCATGCTTAATAGTTTAATATCATAACACATTTTAGGAGCTCATATTTCATAATTTAAAATTGTAAGTCGGTGCTGTTTTAGTACGTGATCTCTGCCATTTTAAATTTCAAAAACAACCAAAAATGTCATGTGCCAAAATGCAAAACATTTAGGTCATGTGACTAATTTGAAAAAAAAAAGCCAAAACATAAAAATATTTACAACTCGGGTCACATGACTATAATATCGATTAAAAGCAATGTATATAAAAATTATTAACATATAAAAGGCATAGACATTTAAAATATATAGAAAGCTATCATGCATTATGAAATCATGCAGGTTACAAAATTAATACTTAAATTTATAGCTTCTAAGCCTCATTTTTATAAAAATATAAAAAGATGGATTGAAGGTATACACATAAATAGATCTGAGATCGCCTAATAAAAAAAAAGCCAAAATGTAAAAGATTTAGAACTTAGGTCACATGACTGTAATATCAATTAAAAACAACACATATAGATATGAGGTTGCATAAAAGAAAGCCAATACATAAATAATTTAGAAATCTGGTCAAGCAAAACTTTACACAATAGATATGAGATTACAATATAAAAAAAAAATTAAAAATATAAAAAGCTAACATGCATTAAAACAGGTTACAAAAAAAGCCCACATATTTTTAACATATAAAAACCATAGACATTTAAATTATATAAAAAGCTAACATGCATTATTAAACCATGCAGGTTACAAAATTAACATTTAAATTTATAACTTATAAGTCTCATTTTTGTAAAAATATAAAAAGATCGATCAAAAGTATATCTATATAAATTTCAAAATAAAACTTATTCATTTTATAATTAATTATATTTTTTCTTACCAGAACTCTGATGTTGTATGTTCCCTTTGTTTGCAAAATTTAAAAATTATGTATCTCATCTCTGCCTAGAAAAACATATGAAATGTAGAACTTGGGTCATGTGAATCTAATATAAATTATATCTTGTATTTATGCCTAGAAACCATTAGGTTACATGTGGTGCTAATTACATTTTCCATTATCAGGACAGCCCCCCTCCCCCACAGATAAATAGATTTGTACATTTTTAAAATCAACAAGGTATTTTTTTAGATTATTATTGGCTACAAAACATTTTTTCATTTTAAATTATAAATCAAATATTTTATATTGTAACAGTAAGATTTGTACATTCACACAACAAAAACCAGAGCATAAGTGAAACACACTAAAACTGATCAAATCTAGATAGTGAGACCCAGAGTTTAGCCATCATTCAATTCATTCACCTTTATTCCATGATTTATTACCCTATGAATGACATTTCCCATTTTACACATGGATATTACTTTAATTCACATGCCAGCTGTAGTAAAGGGTGAAGCAAGAGACTCAGGGAATAATAACTAAATTACCAATAAATTAACTATGACACACACATATATAGCTGGGTCAATAATACATATATTAATAATTACTACTAAAGTAGAGTAGATGTGGATAAGATTGAGTAATGAATGTGAATAACACACTAAACATATATAAGTGTTAAAATATTTAATTATTAAAATATAAGACAAATAATACCAAATATAAGTGTGTTAGTATTTACACCCACACAGGTGTCTTACAATGATGAGTGGATTTTAATACAGGTTCTCAGGTTTTATGCATGTTAAAATTATTTAGATTTCATTTATTACAAATTAATATCTATGGTTTCTAATCATGTCTTAATTATGATATGTCATTCCTACAAGGTTTTCTAATAGTTAAATCTTACAAGAATGTCATCTGAGAAATACACTTAATACATTAATATTATGTAATAAGCAATAAATGTGCTCTCTATGCAGATTGCCTTGTGAAACTAGATTGGATGTTCAGATCAATGCTGAATAAATAATATTATAGAGAGCAAACTGGTGACTTGTGGCATAATTTTTGAGACTAGAGTGCTACATAACTAAGTAAAGGTTGCAGCCCAAATGTGTAATTACTGAGAGGATTCAGTACCAAGTACTCATTCCTGTGGATCATGTGACTTGCTATTACAAACAGAACATTTAGTTCAGTGATTGGAGCAGCTTAATATGTGATTCTGGACCCTTGTGTTCCAGTTCTAAAATATAGGTCTATCCAAACTAAAGATAATGGAGTGGCCCATACACCAAAGTCCATTCTATAGAACAAGAAAATACATAGAGCAAGGTTATATTGCATCTGTGTGATTTATAAGGACACATTTGTAACACTTTCTAAATTTATCAAATATTAAAATTATTAAAGCACTAAATTTATAGTTTCGATCTGCAAAACAACTATATGCTGATTCATAAATTAGGATACTTAAATAATGCTAAAAGAGATAATTATATGTGATCGAGTCATTTAATTAAATCAATATAGTTTATAAGAGCAAATTAAGGAGGAATAAAGCATATTTGGGACTTAATTAACTAATTGTTTATAATATGCTTTTAAAATATTATTGTCATCCCATAACTAAATGTAATTTATTAACATGCAAACCTGAATAATGATAAGCTAAAACATAGTAGCTTAACTAATATATATAAAAGAGGTTTTCAGATCACAGATTTATGTGTGTGCTAAAAAGCAACATAAATTGGCTATGTGAAAACTTATTTTCTCTCCAAAATTATTAATATTATCAATCTCCAGTCTGAATTAAGGCATAGCACAAATTGATAAAATAACAGTATAAGTTAAAATAATATAGGCAAGACCATATATGGGAAAGATACAGATGTAATAATAATTGAATACTGTTATTATGATTTAGAAAGATTATTAAATTAAATTATTTGATTTAAAAGAGGCAAGATTCTTACAAAGATTATTATTGAATCACAATTACATTATACTTTCATTAAAGTTATTTTGCAGAATTTATTTATTATAAGTTTTCAAAATTTATAACTAGATTTACCAGCATTATGAAATTAGTTTAATTTTAGCTTTAATATTATAGAGCTCCATGGGAAGAAATGCTTACTGATAATCTTCTAGCTGAGGCATCTTCATGGCATCTGGTAGTGGCTTTCTCTGCTGGTCTAATGTGTCTCCAATGTCCTCATGGCCAACTGTTGATCTTAAACTTCTCACCATGTTGGAACAACCTTCCAAAAGGAAAACAGTAACTGGTTGCCTTCTAACCAACGGTTTACATTGTAGAAAAAGGCATAGTTTCCAGTGGCAATGCTTTACAAAATTCAAGAGAGTAAACCATGGAGTTGGAATTTTTTTTTGTACCAATGCTTTTCTCCCCTCCCCCCCACAAGACCATGAAGTTGTTTACAAGTTTTAGTTTTATGCTTTAAGTTTTAACATCTTTTTATTACTTTCAAGAACACAACAGTAAAATTAATTTTTTCAGAAAATATTGCAGCTTGGCCACTTCTCTTTTGTCTTAAAATCTATTTTAGAATTTATTTTTAAAACTCTTTCTTGGTTCTCTCACAAATTAAACAAAGTGTGCATGGAGTAAGATAATTTCCAAGAATCAGACAATCATTTTAAAAAGAGATTTTAAGTCCTGTAAACATCTCATTATATATGTAATTTTGTTACTTTCGAAATTGGAAATTTATATGCTAATAAGAGTAAATTTGTTAAAGATAAATAATTTAATTAGTGTTGCAATGCTTATAAGATCTAGTAGATTACAGTCTTATTTCCATATAACTGAATATATGTAAACAATATGCATACAGACATTAATATATTAGATACATGCAAATATACAAATATACACACATACATGTAAATATACACTATTATGTATTAAAATAAATTATTATAGGATTATATACATGGACTTGAATATATTGATTAAGTCTTGCTTGTATTTATATATTAACATAGCTTCCTTGATTTTGCTTTTATTATTATTTCTTTTGGTTTGCAATATTTTTACATTATTATAATTGAAATCAAAACCATATATTCATGATTTCTTATGGTCATAAAAATTGGAAGCTGATAAATTATCATTATCATTAGAATTTTGTTTCATATTTAAAACTCTTTTTAATAAAAACAAGTGTTCTTTTGTTCTTATCCCAATAATATGGTTTGGAGTTCAATTATAATAACATAAAAAATATTGCAAACTGAAAGAAATAATAATAAAAGAAAAATCAAAGAAGCTATGTTAATATATAAATACAAGCAAGACTTAATCAATAGAAAGGCAGAAAACATTAAGATCACATAATTATGGGAAAGTTGACTTTTCAAAGTATTAGTTGACAAAGACTATGAGGATAGTCAAAAGTGCTCCTAAATGACATATTTTTTGTCCTTTTAAAAAATTTTAATTACTATATTTTCTAATATTTATAAGTTTATATATATTATTTTGAAGAAATACAGACATCAATTTGTAATGTATATATAATATATAAAGAGCATGCTAATAGCTCTAAACAAGCTTATTTATTTTATTTTTTATGATAAATACTACAAGAGAAAATACCTGAAGCCTTTATCTATGATGGTCTCCATCCCTGGACCAGTTTCGAGCTATGTCTCTATCAGTGAGGAGCTAGGACATTAGATTCAAAATATTAACTCAAGCCAAACATTTATCCAATTCTTAAATATTAAAAAAAAGATCCAAATCTTCAGACACCTACATGTCTTCAAACTCAGCTCTTTAACCAAAGAAACTATATGAGCTTGAAATAAATTCAATGATCCCATATATTAGTTGGCTTAGCAATTTAATATAGCCAAAGCCCTAATATCAAAATTATAATATTAGTAAAAATCAGTCATATGTCACATGACCTATATAGCTTGTATTACCAATATGTAATATATAAAGAGTGTGCTTGAAACGGGTCTGGGGATGGGGACTATCATAGATAAAGGCTTCAGGTATTTTCTCTTGTAGCATTTATCATGAAAAATAAAATAAATAAGCTTGTTTAGAGCTATTAGCACCTTCTTTATATATTACATATTGGTAATACAAGCTATATAGATCATGTGACATATGACTGAGTTTTACTAATATTATAATTTTGCTATTACGGCTTTGCTATATTAAATTGCTAAGCCAACTAATATATG
Organism: Epiperipatus broadwayi; assembly: GCA_028023455.1. NCBI lineage: Eukaryota > Metazoa > Onychophora > Udeonychophora > Euonychophora > Peripatidae > Epiperipatus > Epiperipatus broadwayi. The sequence goes on from JAQFVV010013391.1 coordinate 16,305, forward strand.
GGATCATTGAATTTAGTTCAGGCTCATATAGTTTCTTTGGTTAAAGAGCTGAGTTTGAAGACATGTAGGGATCTGAAGATTTGGATCTTTTTCTTAATATTTAAAAATGAGATAAATGCTTGGCTTGAGTTAATATTTTGAATCTAATGTTCTAACTCCTCTTTGATGAGAGCCATAGCTCGAAACGGATAAAGGCTTCATGTATTTTCTCTTGTAGCATTTATCATAAAAAATAAAATAAATAAGCTTGTTTAGAGCTATTAGCACACTCTTTATATATTACATATTGGTAATACAAGCTATATAGGTCATGTGACATAAGACTGATTTTTAATAATATATATATAAATTTAATATTTTCACAGATAAAAGATGTCATATTATTATTACTATTTGCGGAATATTCTATGTAGTGAAAAAGCTAAATGCTGATGTTTCAGTACAATATCAAGTACCTTCCTCAGAGCATCCTCTTTCTCAAATCATAAGAATGTCTGTGAGATTTAAAATCATTTTTATCATTTTCTTTCTCCTCATATTTAAATTCTATTGGTTGAGAAGTTTTAAAATTTATTTTTCTTCCAATAGCTTCTTCCAAATGTTGTTAATCTTCTTTAATTCACACCTTTCATTTATGCTCTTGGGCCTTTTACAAATCTCTATAGATTCTCTTAGCAATCTCTGGTCATTCTTATGATTTGAGAATGAGGACACTCTGAGAAAGGTAATTGATATAGTACTGAAACATCAGCATTTAGCTTTTTCACTACACGGAATATTCCGCAAATAGTAATAATAATAATAATATATATATATATATTATAATTGAAATAATAAATTTAACAGTTTACAAACTATTACAAACAATCCTTATATCCACAGAAGTACTTTCTGTTAATTTCTTAAACCTGCCTCATCTACCATTAAATTAAAAAAAAAATGTGGAAGCAAACATCATCAATTCAAATCCCACGAATCTCGAATTTTAATGTTAGCAGCTTGTCAATTTATTAAATGCACTTTATTCCTGTCTATAAAAATTGCAACTTTAATTTTTCTTTTAATATGGTTTCTAAAGCAATTCATTGGCAAGAATTGCTTGATGTTGGTTATAAAATGGAACAAATAAACAATACTTTATGTCAATTTAAAAAAAAAAGGTTATAATAATTAAAAAGAAATGAAGATTAATAGTAAACAATGGATATCCATTCCATTTATTTCAAATCCAGAAGTGAAATTTTTTAAGAATTTATATAAGATGTGTTTAATGTTTCATTTTATGTTCCAAATAATATTAATAAATTAGTCAATAATTCTAAGGATGTCATACCTGTCAAGCAGAAAAGTAATATCATATATCATTTTTTTGTGATTGTATGCTATCATATATAGGTGAATCTAGGTGCAGTATTGAGAAGAGAATGAAGGAGCATGAATTGTTATATAACCATGTAAAAAGTAAAAATAATGGTGATTTAATATTTCCTTCAATTTTATTTGATCATGAAAAATCATGTAAATATAAATTTAAATTTGATTTTGAAAATGTGAAAATTCTTCATGAAGAGAGAAACCATAATAAAAGAAAAATTAAGAAGGTAATTTTTATAAACAGGAATAAAATGCATTTAATAAATTGACAAGCTGCTAACATGAAAATACGAGATTGGTGGAATTTGAATTGATGACATTTGCTTCCACTTTTTTTAAAATTTAATGGCAGTTGAGACAGGTTTAAGAAATTAACCGAAAGTATTTCTGCGGATTTAAAGATTGTTTGTAATAGTTTGTAAACAGTTAAATTTATTATTTCAATTATAATTACAATTTTGTTTTTAATTAACGGACATTTTATTTATTATATATATTGTATCCGCCCGGTGTTGCGTGTGAGTGCACTACTGCTCACTCAATACCATCACTATTACGAATCTGCTGTGTTCTTGCATCCGGGGGATTACATAATGTTCTGTGAAGATAATTTCAAACACATATACACGTACGCTTTATTTATTTTATACGTAAATTCGGATTGAATCCAAGTAATAGGCACCAGGAGAACTTTTATAAGAGTCTGCCACGTATGTGCATAAGCTCACTCAACTATATCACAAAACATGCCCGTGCATCACTCCAGTCGGAAGCAAGAAACGAACACAGCCAATATTACCCTTCAAACTACATCGTATCTGTGACCTTGCACTCACGATCAATTACTTATTATATGAGGGCCCGCCCTATATCCCACAGAATAAATTAATCAAACTTAACTTAATCTAAGAGAATATAACAAACATAAGCATAAATAAAATAAAATCCCAACACCAAAAATATCAAATTCATTCATTCATATACAAACAAATTTGATCGCTCTAGCACTCATTCCTATTATATAAATTTATGTTGAAATTCCAAGCAATTAATAACAAAAAATACTAGTTAAATAAATGTTTTATTTAATCTGTTTACTAACAATTAATGCAGGTATATGATCAGCAAGCCGAGATAATTAAATATAGATTTCAAGGTGACTTCGCACATATTTTAAAGAATGTTAATCTGTAGGCAAACTTATTTGGTTAGATTCTCGAATCGTTCATTAATGGTCAAGAGTAACTTTATCATTTTAGCTTAATGTTTTTTAATAGTTCTGGTTATTAAAGTTATTTTATTTTGGTGCATAGGTGACTACGACAATTTAAAGATAGCTACCTGTGGAACGTAGAAAGACTGTAATGGGATCCTGAGCGATGGTTTCTTCTTTAACGAAGCATTCCAGCAATTTGCAAGGTCTCAAGAGCGTGTGTGGTCCTTATGTGAAGTTTCTCCGGTGTTACGAGCATCCTATTGGCAATCAGCTGAGCTGGACGCGGAGGTCCGGCGGTCAAGCCGCGAATTTTATGTTCAGCAATGCATCTCTGTTAGATTTCAATAGTCTAATAATAATCAATAATAGTCTAATTCAATAATCTGAAAAGTGCTGTCCGGCCTTTTTGATCTCTTCCTTCTTACCCTCACACCTTGAGTTTTTCTCACCCAGTCACTCCCATGCACCAGTGAGTCCCTTCATCTTATAAGTCCATCGAGTGTTAACTCAATTCCATGATTTCTGGGATCGTTTACACCACTTTGGAATTTCACTCAATTTGACCATTATTTTCAGGTATTGTTTCGCTGGAGACAGAAGTCTGAGTTGTACAATAGCAGTGTACACTTTTTCTCACCTCTGTTTCTATATTTGGCTTATTTTATCTAGGCGTACCAGCACATATCCTGCCTATTGTTTCAATTTCTCTAATTTTACATTTACTAATTACCCCTATTTAAAATAATTTTAGATCGCTTGGAATCTCAGAACATATTGCAAATTAATTTATTCATTTTTCCCCTTTTGTTCAAAATGATTCAAATGATTTAATAAAAGTTAAACTTGCGCTCAATCATTCCTCTCTCTTTAATTAATTAAAAATGCAAAAAAAACTACAACTAATGATTATAGATTTATTCTTAACAAACAAACACAAAATAATAAAAAAAACTCTTTTACTTTTTTATTTCAATAAATTTGACAGGTACTCTTATATAGCTGCGATCATGCTTTAGAAACGGCTGTTTCTCGTTTATTATTAAAGCAAGACCGCTTTTTTTAAAAGTTTTGTTCCTGTCATTCATTTCGTCAATTGATTATAGTTTAATATAACCTCATATGCCTGGGTTCAAATCCCATGTAACGCTATTCCGTTACATATCTCCCCGCCCGGTGTAGAGTAAAATCCGAGGTTGCGGGTTTTAGCTCTGAGAAGGAGCCAAGTTATTCGGCCCTCTTCAGTGCCCTTGCATTGAAAGTCCCCATAATCATTTTTCCTCTGTGCAGCGTTCAATGAATCGACCCAACGTCCTCCTTTCTTTTGTGCAATACGGGTCCCATTATGGCGGCTTTTCCGGGCTGTTTGTCTGCGGCTCCGCCTTCCCTTAAAATTTGGATCAGGTGCTCTGCGGTCAGACTTCTTTTTACAACGACTATTAACGGAGAAAAAAAACTATCTGGTAATCTAGGGTCTGCCATGATTGACGACAATGGCCAATGGGTTTCGTGCATCCCTGACAGGAGGTATGGGGATGGACCTTTCCAAAGTCCCCTATACAGAATACGATCGATCTCTATCTAAGATTTTGGAAAGTCTGATCCGCCCAGCAATAACGAAGTTTTGGGAAGTGAGCTGGCAAGAACTCTAATGAAATGTGTTGCGTGATTTTCCGCACTTAGGTTGGGCCAGCTTCATGTGCCAGCCTTCTCCTGGTCTTGCAGGGTACTCCCAGGTCGATCCACCAACACATTGGCTCTATAGACTACAGGCTGCTTTGCGAGCGGTTGACCTGTTTGTTTTATATGTTACACCCAAGGCTTGGTGTTAGTCATCCCCCCTTTCCCTTTTTTTTTTTTTCCTTTTTTTTTTTATTATTAATTCCATTTCCAATATCATATGCCGATTCATGTCACAGGTCATTCCCGGTTTGTGGCATCTATTTCCCATGTGAGTTCCTTTAAACATTTGTCTTTGTGATATCCACGGTCATCAATTCATTTTCCCTCCGTCCTATGGGTTAGTATCGGTCCGGTGGTACTCGTTTTCTGGGTTGTTCATTACTAGACCTCTCTATCTGCCCTCCTATCCCCTCTTCTTGCTCAAATTTTGCTATCATTTCCCCCATTTCATGGATCCCTTTGCAATCCCTTCCCAGCATCATGTGTCTGAGGGTGGTTGGCATATTGTGCCTTATTATTGAGATGATCTGCGTCTCCGTCATATGGTACGCAGGCAATTGTTGAAGGCTTGCCACCTGCCTATAATAAAACTGAGTGGCCGTCTCACTGGGCCTTCCCCCATATTTCTCCCTGGTGATTCTAAAATAAGTCCCTTCTTGACGTGCTGTGTTCCAGAAACACCGCAAAACTTCTTCCTTATATTCCTCATATGACCGGGGTTTAAATTCCAGTGTCCTCCACCAGTCTCTCGCTGGGCCCTGTAGGTATCCGCTTGCAATATTTATTTGGTCAGGTTCTCTCGCCGTTGGTTCTTCAAACAGATTCCTGACGCTTTCGAGGTGGTCCATTGGGTTTTCGTTTTCTCCTGCCCTAAATATTTCTATCTTCATCTGTCTCTCCGCCCATACATGACTTGTGTCCCGTTGCGACATCTGCCTTTCCCATCTCTTCTCCATCTCTTCCATCCTTCTACCCACATTCCCATGTCCCTGGTCTGCTTCAATCCTTTGGATTCTCTGTCCCCACTCTCCCAGTGCCTCTCGGACTTCGTCCTGGTGTTGTCTAATTTCATGACATGCCTCCTCCATCTGCCTGACAGTTTCCTTCATCGCATCTTGATGCCTATTTCTCTTTTCTACATTATCCGTTAGTATCTCTACCCTTTTCTTTAGATCATTCAGGTCTGTTTTTGTTTTGTCCATCTCCATCCTATTCTGGTCTATTATTTCCTCAACATTGGCTAAACTACTATCTTCCCCTTTGTTCTCTTCTGACCACTTCCTTTCCCCTGAGTAATTGCCTTATCTCCTCTTTAAACTCTTCCCTATCTCTTCTACGCTCTTCTCTATCTTCCCTCATTTCGGCCATCATTTGCGTCATCATCTTTATTAATGTTTTAATATCCCCTTCATTCTCCATATCCTGTTTTTTAAATTCTATTGAACTCTCCCCCGTCTGTTCCCACATGCTTTCATCTGGGTTTTCTTCCATTGTTTACTATCTGATTTATAATTTATAGTAATCCACGGCTCGCTACCTACTACTCCGCGGGTCCCACTGACTGTCTTATCCTATTCTTAGATGCTCCTTGCCCTTCAAAAATCCTTCCTTCAATTTGGTTTCTATCGCTCATACTATCCCAGGTCCCTCTGTTCCCTCCATTTCCATTCAGCAGCTATCGATTATATGTGCGGCTATATCTATTCTATGGTTATATACGCTATGTTGACCTCTTTCTTTAGCCCCCTTCTCTTTTTTAAGTAAAACACAAAACTCCTAACAAGATCCCAGTTACAGTACTTCCTTTGTGCAAGAATATAAATACGTCTTTTAACGATGTATATATATTTTTTTTATTTGCGCTTAAATTATTTACATTTAATTTTAACATAGAAATTAATTTTTTAATTTGCTTCCTTTTAACTTTTTTCCCACCTCTTACGAGGCACCTCATAGACATCTGACATCACTCTAACTCTGCAAGTTTTTATACGAAAATATTCGTTCAATATGTTTTTAAATAGGTTTTTAAAAGCTCTATAAGATGGTGCCCTCTTTCGAATTCTTTTACAAGTAAAAAATAAAAAAAAACTGCATTTAAAGCTAAACAAAGAAAGAAGCTTATTGGTGATTGGCTCTCATCCAGTTCTCAGCCGACAAAGACATTCTGATTGGCTGGAAAAAACAAAGAAACCGCCTGATCAAAGAAAATAAAGATAAACGCTGAGATTTTCATTTCGAATGTGATTTAAGTATTAAAAAAAGGATAATTTGACAAATTAAAAATAATTTTTAAAAAATAAACTAAAAAAACAAAATTATTTTTGAAAAATATCGAAGATTTTTGTAAAAATATTGAAGCTGTAGTAAAAAGAAATATTTACTTTTCTATAATGTAAAAGTCGATCTTTTTGTTTATATTATAGCTTTTATGTTGTCGAAATTGAATATTTTAGAATAAATAAATAGCAATTTATTTTTGAAAAAACTTTCGTTCTCTTCATAACCTGAAAAATTAATAATATACTTTTTATAAACGTATCTGAGTTGAATTTAATATTATAGGCGAATATGTTTTAACAATAGGCTTTGTCTTCAGTTTGTGACTTGGCCAATTAAAAGCTTTGATTTTTACCTCATACAACCAATGATTTAATTAGCGGTTAAAAGGTTAATATACGATCTTTCTTCCACGGAATCCCGTTATTCCACAGCCTTCTACAACTATTAAGTATATTCGGACGCTTGATTATTTTAGTGCTAATAAGAGAACTAAATCCCTTTCCCACTCCCTTAAGCAACGTTTAATGATTTTATTTTATGGTGATTCCGAAAATTTCCCCCCGCTTTAATAGATAATTTATTCTGTTATTTCGAGCGCCCTCTCTTTTAGATTTGCTTTCATTGTTAGAAACGTCAACTGTATCCACGTCGGTCCCACCACTTGAAACAATAGTTTCGGGCCACGTTGACGTGCCAAATGTATCCGCCCGGTGTTGTGCATGAGCACGCTACCGCTCACTCAATACCGTCACTATTACGAATCTGCTGTGTTCTTGCGTCCGGGGGATTACATAATGTTCTGTGAAGATAATTTCAAACACATATACATGCATGCTTTATTTATTTTATACGTAAATTCGGATTGAATCCAAGTAATAGGCGCCAGGAGAACTTTTATAAGAGTCCGCCACGTATGTGCATAAGCTCACTCAACTATATCACAAAACATGCCCGTGCATCACTCCAGTCGGAAGCAAGAAACGAACACAGCCAATATTACCCTTCAAACTACATCGTATCTGTGACTTTGCACTCACGATCAATTACTTATTATATGAGGGCCTGCCCTATATCCCACAGAATAAATTAATCAAACTTAACTTAATCTAAGAGAACATAACAAACATAAGCATAAATAAAATAAAATCCCAACACCAAAAATATCAAATGCATTCATTCATATACAAAAATTTGATCGCTCTAGCACTCATTCCTATTATATAAATTTATGTTGAAATTCCAAGCAATTAATAACAAAAAATACTAGTTAAATAAATGTTTTATTTAATCTGTTTACTAACAATTAATGCAGGTATATGATCGGCAAGCCGAGATAATTAAATATAGATTTCAAGGTGACTTCGCACATATTTTAAAGAATGTTAATCTGTAGGCAAACTTATTTGGTTAGATTCTCGAATCGTTCATTAATAGTCAAGAGTAACTTTATCATTTTAGCTTAATGTTTTTTAATAGTTCTGGTTATTAAAGTTATTTTATTTTGGTGCATAAGTGACTACGACAATTTAAAGATAGCTACCTGTGGAACGTAGAAAGACTATAATGGGATCCTGAGCGATGGTTTCTTCTTTAACGAAGCATTCCGGCAATTTGCAAGGTCTCAAGAGCGTGTGTGGTCCTTATGTAAAGTTTCTCCGGTGTTACGAGCATCCTATTGGCAATCAGCTGAGCTGGACGCGGAGGTCCGGCGGTCAAGCCACGAATTTTATGTTCAGCAATGCATCTCTGTTAGATTTCAATAGTCTAATAATAATCAATAATAGTCTAATTCAATAATCTGAAAAGTGCTGTCCGGCCTTTTTGATCTCTTCCTTTCCGCCCTCACACCTTGAATTTTTCTCACCCAATCACTCCCATACACTTGTGAGTCCCTTCATCTTATAAGTCCATCGAGTGTTAACTCAATTCCGTGATTTCTGGGATCGTTTACACCACTTTGGAATTTCACTCAATTTGACCATTATTTTCAGGTATTGTTTCGCTGGAGACAGAAGTCTGAGTTGTACAATAGCAGTGTATACTTTTTCTCACCTCTGTTTCTAAATTTGGCTTATTTTATCTAGGCGTACCAGCACATATCCTGCCTATTGTTTCAATTTCTCTAATTTTACATTTACTAATTACCCCTATTTAAAATAATTTTAGATCGCTTGGAATCTCAGAACATATTGCAAATTAATTTATTCATTTTTTCCCCTTTTGTTCAAAATGATTCAAATGATTTAATAAAAGTTAAACTTGCGCTCAATCATTCCTCTCTCTTAAATTAATTAAAAATGCAAAAAAAAACTACAACTAATGATTATAGATTTATTCTTAACAAACAAACACAAAATAATAAAAAAAACTCTTTTACTTTTTTATTTCAATAAATTTGACAGGTACTTTTATATAGCTGCGATCATGCTTTAGAAACGGCTGTTTCTCATTTATTATTAAAGCAAGACCGCTTTTTTTAAAAGTTTTGTTCCTGTCATTCATTTCGTCAATTGATTATAGTTTAATATAACCTCATATGCCTGGGTTCAAATCCCATGTAACGCTATTCCGTTACAATATATATATATAATATATATATATATATTGTACTATAACAAATCCAATGCAGCTCAGATTAGTTATATTACAATGCTGCAGAGAGAAATCAAATGTTTAATAAAAACTCATGTGAACTGGTTAATAAATAAATAAACTTCATTTGCATATGTGCATATATATGTATCATTTGAGTAAACTGCCTAAAAATTAATAAAAAAACTTAATTTATGTACATTATTAAATGTTTTATTAGATTGTTTTTAATATGTTACAAACTAAATAATAAATTATACTGTAAAGGAAGAAAAAAATGTTTTTAATATGTGAAAGAAATTTGAATTGCATAGTTTATAAAAATGTAAAGGATTTTGACCTTTTTTAGTTTTTCTACATTGAATTGAGTTTTAAATAAAATATTGTACAGTATTATAGTAAAATTGATGGTAAAACTAAATCTAGTAATAACGTTTTGGAGGTAATAATATTTTAGAAGTTATAATTAAAAATTTAAATGAGGCAACATTTATTCCTTCTTTCCATATCAACAAATGTAAATAAAAAAAAGAAAAATTACTATTTATTTCTTACTTGTTTATGTATCAACGTTTAATATTAGTTGTAAATTTGTTTCCAGAACATGTTTAGAATAGCATGAAAAATGTTTTTCAAGAAATATATTATTGTAATGATGCAAAAGTAAGATTTTCTTTAGCTAATGACATAGACATTGTTCGAAGAAATGTTGTTTTAATAACATTAAATAAGTATAAATCAGTCTGAAACATGCAACTAGGTATCTCAGAAGTCCAGTATTTAATTTAATACTGTTTAGCATTTCAGTCCAGCCTACATTTGAAGCAATGATCCAATGCCAAGGAGAAAAACCACTGATTAAAAGCGTTTTCCACTGTAAATTGGAAAGCCATATCTTGTTGACTGTTTTCTAGTATTTTTTGATATTCCAGTCATAACAGCCAGTATGATAACTTTACCTAGCAGAAAACTTTTTACAATGTGTGGCTAGGTAAAAGAAAACAAAACACAACAGCTAATATACTTGGAAAATGCAGTAAGATTCAGAATGTTGAAATTCTCAAAAGCAGCTAGTGCAATGTTTTTATAATACCAGGAAAGTAGAAATGGGTGGTGGTTTATAAATTACTCAAAACCTTGTAATATTATACCTTACATGACATCATCAGTGCTACTGTATTTACTTTAATAACATCACCAATGAAGACAACCATGAAACATTAAAAGAATGATATCTGTGAGGTTTCTGACTTTTCAATATTTAAGATGGCAAGATGTTATTATAAATACTATACGGTCTTAAATCTAAACTTAGATTAAAATATGTTTTATTACTATAATATTTAATGTTTCTGTAGAGTATATACACAACAGTTGTATTTATTCAGTGTTCAAAAATTGTTAAGTTTTTCTTTTATTAATCTATTTAGTTTGTATTTGTAATTCAATCCAAACATTAGGCTTTTAACACACATATGTCCTGAGAAATTATTCAATCCATTGGGGGACATGCAGTAATGGCAATGATAATTTATAATTGATGATGATCATTCGTTAAAAAGGTTTCCAGAACTAAGCTTTCTATTTAGATTTAGGTACTTTCAAATATCATTTTACTGAAAAAAAAAAGTAAATACTTTTGAGAGTACTTGCAATTTTTGAATAAAAAATCACCATGATCACATTGGTGATTATTATTATTTATTTAAATTGAATCTTTTTTATTTGAATTTTATTAACAATTCTACTTTAATATTTATTTGAATCAAAATTTACCTTGCATATGAAATATATCTTTATATATTTCTAATTCTAGGTTCAAACCCATTACCTGTCATTACAAATATTTACCACTACAATATACATATTAATTTAAAGAATCACATGGATTTTTACATGTAAACATTAAAGTAAAATGAGAGATTTATATCTGATCATTGAAGTGTAATGGGACATTTCTATGTAGTACTAGCTGACACATTTGTCTTGATTATTTTATAAAAAATATTATATTTTATTGTTTACATCATAAAAAATTCATGAGAATATTTAAATTAATATATATAACTCAATTCAGTGTAATTTGAATATTTGTGAGAATTCATAAAAGTTGTTATACTTCAAATTCAATGTTAATAAAGTATCTATGACTATTAATTTATATAACAATTAGCATATTGAGAGAGAGTAGCTTAATGCAAAACAGATAAGTATTATTGCTATTATTAGATCATGTAGTTTCAAATTACACAAATTATTTAAATAGTACACTATAACTGTGTATATATATATATATATATATATATATATATATATATATACATGTTGATATAAAGATTTTCATGGGTTGCATATATAAAAGATATATTTTGCGGATTCATCCGTGTTAAAAAATTTAAATATTAATAGATCGATGTTTCAACTTGATCACACAAGTCATCCACTGGATGATAAAAGGTAGAAAAATTGTTGTAGAGGCACTACAATCACTGATTTGAAAAAAAATGTTAAAGTTACACCAATAGCAAATATTTTTTTAAAAAACATTCTTAATTTAACATTTTTGCTATTGGTGAAACTTTAACATGTTTTTCAAATCAGTGATTTTAGGGCCTCTACAACTGTCTTTCTACCTTTTACCACCCAGTGGATGGCTTGTGTTATCAAGTCTAAACATTGGTATATTAATATTTTTTTTTTTAGTATGGATGAACCTGGAAAATATGTCTTTATATATATATATATATATATAATGAAATTTCCTATTATGTTATATTATATATTAATACAAAATAATATTTTGCATTAATATTTAGAATGACAGAATATAGAAACATTGTTACATTATATATGCAAAGTATTATAACTGATAAAATGCATTATATTTTTTTTTCAGTTATTTGTTTACCATAGTACACTTTTATAGAACACCATAACCAAGAGGAAAATCAGTCAAAATTACCTTTAGAAGAAACAACATAAATTATGCTGGAAAATAAAAATATATGAGAGGGACCAAAAATTGAAGTCAAACATTTAACATTTCCTATTATGAAGTTAAACATTTCTTATGATGAGAGAAAAATGACTAAATATCTCAAAATAGATAAATCTCTAATCAGGTGCCTGCTGACAAAGACAATATTGCAGTTGTAATAGATATGAGTGATTATGTCAATTAAATAGACCACTATAAAAAGTAACAAGAAATTTTATACTGATTATAAAAAGAAAATTATAAGTATTATTCAAAAAGCATCACAAGTACTTCAGTGATTCAGAAAAAAAATAAATGAACATCGTACCCAAGCAAAATTCCTAATCTTTATGGTCAACTTAAAATCTGTAGACCATGTTCCAATAATATATATTATAAATTATAAAAATTCACCTTACCAAAACTTTCAAAATTTCTTTAGAGAGAACTTAGTCATTTAAGAAACAAGATATTATTAGAGATTCCAATCACTTTATAGAATTAATCAAGAACATGAAAATTGAAAGAACTGTTATATTGGTAAGCTTTGATAAAAACGTTTATTCATCAATGTACCATATGATGAAATATTGTCATGATAAAGAAAAGCTTAAATGGTGATAATATTTTACAGACCAAAACAACACTTCTTTTTGATAGTGCAATAAAACTATTAACATTTTGCATTACAATAATATTCTTTCACTACAGCACAGAATTCTTCCAACCAAATCAACAGATGGCTATGGGCTCACTATTATAACTCCTGATTAGCAATATATACATAGAAGAACTTGAAACCAGTCATAAATACTACTACATGTTTTCCTAACGTTTGGCTTGATGATACATTTGTTGTATGGGTATATGCTGAAGCACTATTACAAACATTCTGGACATATATTAACAATATATCTTATTCAATTAAATTCACAACAGAATAAGAACAAAAATAAAAATTTGTATTCTTACATGGTCTTGTGGTAGGAATTCGTAATGGCAAAATCAAAACTACAGTTTACAGAGAAAACTCATACATACATAAAATACATAGCATATAATTCAATCACATCAGAAACACAAATAAAGAATTATACTAACACTACCGAACAGAGAAAAAGAAGTTTTTGAAAAAAATATATATATATACAGAACAAACTCTCATGAAAAATGTTTATTAACTAGCTGTCATTAAAAAACCTTAAAAAGTTAACAAAAATGAATTTCAAAAAAGTAATTATTGGTACCATAATGTAACCATACTATGAGGAACCACAGAAAAACTAAAGAAAAATCTTTTATCAATATAACATCAGAACAGCTTTCCCGAATCATGCTCACTATAAGCAATTCTAATATTTCCAAATCCTAAACTTGAAAAACTGCATCCATGAAATATTATGGGAATGTGGAAAGAAGTATATTGGTGAGACCAGATGTCCTATTGAGAAATGATTGAAAGAGCAACAACTTATTAGAAAAGGAATACAGATGTATCTAAATGAGCGGACCATGTTTTTACCAATAAGCATATGTTCAATTGAAACAATATAAAAATATTGGACAAAGAGAAAATGATTCAAAGAAGAAAATTTAAAAAATCTGCTAAGATGACAATGACCAAAGATCCCATATGAGAATCTAGTGTATCTGGAAACCATTAATTAACTTCTTTCCTGGGAAAAGGGGTAGTAATTATAAAAAATGTCATATATAAGTATATGAAATTTTTGCTTTGCCTTTGAGAGAATGGGTCAGTTGATTAGAGTATTACTTTAAAATTTAATGTTCTAGAATCTAAAGGTTTAGGTTTAATTCCCATAATAGTGCTATCAGTGAATATGTCAGTAGTCACTGAAAAGAGAATAATATCATTTAAAAACATTGTATATGTGTGCTATTATTAATAGTTGAATTTAACTGGAAAATTTAAATAAAGTTATAAAAAAAATTTCTAAGGGCATTAATGATAAAATGTTAGTTGATAAAAATAGTCCAATATATAAGTGCATATAAATAATTATAGGTGAGAATTATAAATAAGACCTAACATGCATTTTATGCTGAACCAGTACTCATGGTATGGTTCTGATAAGAATTTCTCATGCATGACTTCAGCTTATTCAACACTCATTAATATCAAATTATTACAATGTAAATTACAATTATTAATCTTTTTGCAATCATATGTTTGATACTATTTATACTAAAAAAGTATACAGTAATTCAAAAAGAGAGATGAAATGAAGTAGTAGTAGTAGTAGTAGTAGTAGTAGTAGTAGTAGTAGTAGTAGTAGTAGTAGTAGTAGTAGTAGTAGTAGTAGTAGTAGTAGTAGTAGTAGTAGTAGTAGTAGTAGTAGTAGTAGTAGTAGTAGTAGTAGTAGTAGTAGTAGTAGTAGTAGTAGCAGTAGTAGTAGTAGTAGCAGTAGTAGCAGTAGTAGCAGTAGTAGCAGTAGTAGCAGTAGTAGCAGTAGTAGCAGTAGTAGCAGTAGTAGTAGTAGTAGTAGTAGTAGCAGTAGCAGCAGTAGTAGCAGTAGTAGTAGTAGTAGTAGTAGTAGTAGTAGTAGTAGTAGTAGTAGTAGTAGTAGTAGTAGTAGTAGTAGTAGTAGTAGTAGTAGTAGTAGTAGCAGCAGCAGTAGTAGTAGTAGTAGTAGTAGTAGCAGTAGTAGCAGTAGTAGCAGTAGTAGCAGTAGTAGCAGTAGTAGTAGTAGTAGCAGTAGTAGTAGCAGTAGCAGTAGTAGCAGTAGTAGCAGTAGCAGCAGTAGTAGCAGTAGTAGCAGCAGTAGCAGTAGTAGCAGCAGTAGCAGTAGCAGTAGCAGTAGTAGCAGCAGTAGCAGCAGCAGTAGCAGCAGTAGCAGTAGCAGCAGCAGCAGCAGCAGCAGCAGCAGCAGCAGCAGCAGCAGCAGCAGTAGCAGCAGCAGCAGTAGCAGTAGTAGTAGCAGCAGCAGCAGTAGCAGTAGCAGCAGCAGCAGCAGCAGCAGCAGCAGCAGCAGTAGTAGTAGCAGCAGTAGCAGTAGTAGCAGCAGTAGTAGTAGCTAGCAGTAGTAGCAGCAGAAGAAGTAGTAGCAGTAGTAGTAGTAGCAGTAGTAGTAGTAGTAGTAGTAGTAGTAGTAGTAGTAGTAGTAGTAGTAGTAGTAGTAGTAGTAGTAGTAGTAGTAGTAGTAGTAGTAGTAGTAGTAGTAGTAGTAGTAGTAGTAGTAATAATAATAATAATAATAATAATAATAATAATAATAATAATAATAATGATGATGATAATAATAATTTTAAAAAACATACATTAAGACTTTCTTAACTAACTTTCAAATTTATATCTGGGCTAAAAATAATATGTTATTTTCTAGGTTAATAAATGATTATTTATAATCTTTAATGTTTTATTTAAAGTGTATGATGTCAAAGATATGGATGCAGAAAGTTTGACACTTAAATTCATGAATTGTAGTAATGGTAAATGAATGGAAAAATAAATAGGTAATTAAATAATATATGAGTTATTGATGTCTAACAACCCCATAACACATATGTTTTACTGATATATATATATATATATAGTAATAATAACAAGTCAGATGTCACATGACTTATATATAGCTTGCACTTACAAATATGTAACATTAAGAGCGTGCTAATAGCTCTAAACAAGCTTTTTTTTTTATTTATGATAAATGCTACTACAAGAGAAGGCATTCAAATCATTTTTTTCTTGGATTGTCTCCATCCCCAGACCGGTTTCGACCTATGGGTCTCTTCAGTGAGGAGTTGGGACATTAGATCTAAAAAACCAACTCAAGCAAAGCATTTACCTAAAAGATAATTGTTAGAAGAAGATCTGAAACTTTTAGACATCTACATGTCTTTAAAGTCAGCTCTCCAACTGAAAAAATCATATGGGCCTGAACTTAATTCAGATACTCCATATATTAGTAGGCTTAGCTCTTTAATTTAGCTAAAGCCACAACAGCAAAATAATAATAGTAATAATAACAATTCAGATGTCACATGACTTATATATAGCTTGCACTTAACAAATATGTAAAATTAAGAGCGTGCTAATAGCTCTAAACAAACTTTTTTTATTTTTTTTATTTATGATAAATGCTACTACAAGAGAAGGCATTCAAATCATTTTTATCTTGGATTGTCTCCATCCCCAGACTGGTTTCGACCTATGGGTCTCTTCAGTGGAGTATCTGAATTAAGTTCAGGCCCATATGATTTTTTCAGTTGGAGAGCTGACTTTAAAGACATGTAGATGTCTAAAAGTTTCAGATCTTCTTCTAACAATTATCTTTTAGATAAATGCTTTGCTTGAGTTGGTTTTTTAGATCTAATGTCCCAACTCCTCACTGAAGAGACCCATAGGTCGAAACCGGTCTGGGGATGGAGACAATCCAAGATAAAAATGATTTGAATGCCTTCTCTTGTAGTAGCATTTATCATAAATAAAAAAAATAAAAAAAGTTTGTTTAGAGCTATTAGCACGCTCTTAATTTTATATATATATATATACAAGTAAATAGATAGGTGAATGGGCAAGTCAGTATTTAGAAAATTGTTTAGTTGCTCATAGAAAACAAATATTGGCATAAATTATTCAGTTGATTATAGGAGATAAATATAAAAATAGATTTATCAATTGATTAGATTGGTAAAAAGTTAGAAAGATAGATGGATATATATACGGTATATATATATATATATCCATATATATATATATATATACAGTATCATAAAAGTAGCTAGATGGATAATGGATGATAAATTATTGGAGTCATATTGAATAATATATTGCTAACATGAATGGTAGATAAATAAAAGGGTAATATATATATATATATATATATAGTAGGACAGACAAGTAAGCAGGTAGAGAAATAATAAACAGTTAGATAAATAAATGAATAGATAGACAGATAAATAGGTAAAATGGAAAGTGAATACTTATATATAAAAAAATAAATAGAAGATCAAAAGGCAAGATAATATACAGACAGTAAACAGAAAGATAGCTGGACAATGTAATTTACAGATAGATAGATTGATATAGATAGATTTATAAATAGATAGATATATAGATACATAAATAGACAAATATATATATACACCTTTATAAGATCTATACTTTTTATGTGTATTTGTCAAGCATTCTTTTGTGTTTATATTTTATTACTTACATTAAATCAACACTAAATGTTCTTACCGTTGATCGGTAACGGCATTTCCAACATTTTTTCGCAACATACTTTAGCTGCTATGCAACAAGCTCGCCATTTTAATCCATCTTCTTTTCTTTCAAAGGTTTCATAAACAATACTAGACTTATTGTCTGGATCAGCATCTATTAACACATATGTCTTATTCCCCAGAGACATCTTTAATTTATCAAAAGCATATTTTAATGGAAGGTAGCGAAATGTGTACGTGTAACACTGAACGCAAGTTACTTTTAAATAAAGATGGTAATCCAAAAGACCAAACTCATTTCTACACTGCTTTGCTTTAGGCATATCCGTATGAAGTAATTCTTCTGAGAAATTGTGGTTTGATAACATTGCCACTTTGAACAAAACCTGCAACACATTTTTTAAAGTTATTCTACAATATAGCAAAATTATTTTCAAATATATTAAATTATACTTAACTGTATATATATATATATTAAAACAAAAAATTATTTAACAAAATTTACTCACAATGTTATTAAATATATTGTAAAATATATATTGTATACATTTTATTTCAAATCAATATGAACTATTTTTTAGACTTCAGAGTTTCCATATTTCCAGTTGTTATGGTTGGTTGTTTAAAGATGTTTAACAGGAGTATGTATAACTAGTGCAATTTCATTCTTCTGTTTTCAAAATATATGTATTAATATGGTTAAAATAACTTGATTTGGAAGTCCAATCGTCCAAAATAACATTTATCATTTACTTACGACATAAATATTAAGTCCATAAGAAAATTATGCACAAAACATTGAATAATAATATTCACATAGATTTTGTTTGAAATAAGTCATTGTGCATTAATATGGTAAGTTGATTATAGTAGATACATAATATTTATTGAAATAATTATCGGGTGATTTGTATAATATTGAAACAATGGGTTCAATAATTAAAGATTTTTTAATCTAATAACACTATAAAATCTACGTTAATTAATGAAATATCACTCATCTATTCCAATTGTGACACGAATAATGCACAACTGGTAAAGTTTGGAAAAGTCACAACAAAAAAAAAAAAAAGGAAATAACTTTTTTATTACATCGGATCAAAATACACAAATATCAATTTTGATGACAGTTAAAAACAAAAGAAAATCAAATAAATTCTTTGATTTACAGATATCTAAAAATAAAATAAATTTCTCGAAATAAATTTTAAAAAAATATTTACTCTCATTATGTGAATTATAATTAAAACAACTTGGATCAAAGAAGCAAAAAATTCTATTTTTTAAAACTAAACTCTGCTAACCCAATCCCATCTATCTATCTATCTATCTATCTATCTATCTATCTATCTATCTATCTATCTATCTATCTATCTATCTATCTATCTATCTATCTATCTATCTATCTATCTATCTATCTATCTATCTATCTATCTATCTATCTATCTATCTATCTATCTATCTATCTATCTATCTATCTATCTATCTATCTATCTATCTATCTATCTATCTATCTATCTATCTATCTATCTATCTATCTATCTATCTATCTATCTATCTATCTATCTATCTATCTATCTATCTATCTATCTATCTATCTATCTATCTATCTATCTATCTATCTATCTATCTATCTATCTATCTATCTATCTATCTATCTATCTATCTATCTATCTATCTATCTATCTATCTATCTATCTATCTATCTATCTATCTATCTATCTATCTATCTATCTATCTATCTATCTATCTATCTATCTATCTATCTATCTATCTATCTATCTATCTATCTATCTATCTATCTATCTATCTATCTATCTATCTATCTATCTATCTATCTATCTATCTATCTATCTATCTATCTATCTATCTATCTATCTATCTATCTATCTATCTATCTATCTATCTATCTATCTATCTATCTATCTATCTATCTATCTATCTATCTATCTATCTATCTATCTATCTATCTATCTATCTATCTATCTATCTATCTATCTATCTATCTATCTATCTATCTATCTATCTATCTATCTATCTATCTATCTATCTATCTATCTATCTATCTATCTATCTATCTATCTATCTATCTATCTATCTATCTATCTATCTATCTATCTATCTATCTATCTATCTATCTATCTATCTATCTATCTATCTATCTATCTATCTATCTATCTATCTATCTATCTATCTATCTATCTATCTATCTATCTATCTATCTATCTATCTATCTATCTATCTATCTATCTATCTATCTATCTATCTATGCACAAAATAATCAATACAAAAACAGTAAATAATCAAAACCTATTGCAAACTTAGTAATATTTAGAAAGTATTTTGTTTGTAAATTCAGAAACATAATTTCCAATACGAATGTAGTGATAAAATAATTTCAGATAAATAACTATATTCAAACAGAAAACACCACTTAACAAAAAAAATCATTTTCTTGATGATTTTTTTTTTTTCATTTCAAATTCTTTTATCATGCCCACTAACTATATATCAAAAATATTAATTTGACATAATTAAATCCAGATAATAAACACATGCAAACACTTCCTCGGAAAACTCCTGGAAATGTTAAACATCTGCTATAAAGTCTTTAAAAGAGCTGCAATAAAGGTAATGTTTCTTTAAAATAATAAAAATGATTACACATTTTTCTTCAAATTCATGAATTAATAATATTTATACATTTAGAAATGAATCCAAATTATAAACAATAACCTATTTAATATACCCCATTAACAACTGAATAGTTAATCGATAGCTGCTTTGATAAATTGTAATTTTAAATGTTAAAAACAGCATCAATAAAAAACATTATTGAATCATATTTTACTACATAAATTTTATTTTTGGTTTTTTCATAAACTATAAAACATCTTATATTATGCAGCACTAAAGTAAATATTCAAAATACGATGTTAGGACTTACTCATATGTGACTTATGTTATATAATAAGCATGCTAAACGCCCTTAACAATACGAGATTAGGACTTACTCATATGTGACATGTTATATAATAAGCATACTAATAGCTCTTAACAATAGGAGGTTAGGACTTACTCATATGTGACTTTTGTTATATAATAAGCATGATAACAGCTTTTAACAAGCTTTTCTGAATATTCCTTTCTTCAGACCAGTTTCTAGCTCTGGCTGTCTTCAGTAAGGTGCTAGGACATTCAACTATTATATTTATAAATACCAGGTCAAGTTTTAGCATTTATCTAATAGTTATCTATTAAAGTAAAAAATTCTGAAATTTTCAGAAATCCAAACTTCTTCAAATCCAGCTATCTAATAGCCATATGGAACTGACCTAAGTTCAGATACCCTATAAGTTAACAGCTTTAGCAATATAAAATTACAAGAGCAAAACAATAATTGTAAATAAACCAAGTCATATATTATATGCCTTAATTTAATATGCTTGTACTTAATAGGTAACTATTAGATAAATTCTGGGCTTGACCTGGTATTTTAAAATCTAATACCGGAATGTTCTAGCACCGCACTGATGACAACCAGAGCTAGAAACTGGTCTGACAATAGGGATATTTACAAAAGTTTGTTAAGAGCTATTAGCATGCTCCTTATATAACATTTGTGGTATAAACTTATTAAATTATGTGATATATGACTTGATTTCTTTGCAATCATATATGTCTTAAAACCCTTAAGACTATATATCAATATCATTATAAAAAATAATTTTTAATGCAAATTTTATTGATTTGATTATGTGATCTTCATTATCATTTTCAACTATTATTGATCGATACACAGTACTGAGATCTCTTCAAGTTTAATCTAGCCTTTGTTCTCCATATCATATCAGTTCACTTCTTTATTTCAACAATGCATCTAACACATTGTGTTTTTTTAAATCTTGTAAAATCTCTTGGTATCAAGATTAAGATTTCAACTATCTGTCTATTATCAGCCCAACTCTACTCCAGTCTTTTAATTTTTTCAATAATAATCAGTGACAATTGGTTGTTTTATCACTTACATTGTCATTTTCAATCTCTTTTTATTATTCCTAACATACATCTCTGCATATTTTGTTGAATGGTCTGATATCTTTGCACAGCTCTACTGCTATGTGACCAAGTCCAGAATCAATAAGTAAAAATTAGTAAAATACATTTATTAAAAATCATCCTTTTGAAACACATAGGCATATTTCCTTGTAATATCAAGATATATCTACCAAAAGTACTCGGATTCAGTTCAATTTTATGACTAATTTAATCTGTCCAAGGTATTTTCACTTGTTAACTTTTTTAAGATCTTTATCATTCTATATTTTCTTTTTATTTATTTTTAGTCCTACATTCTTACATTAATCTGATAACTTTTGCAACATTTCCTAAAATTCTGAAGCATTATTTATAAAATAAATAACATCATTTGAAAAATTAAGATGACTTAAATATTCTTCATTTTAGCTTCCCAATTTGATCCACAAAATACTCTTTAAAATGTGCCGTAAAATGTTTTGGTGGTATAGAATCACCCTGTTGTTCACTCTTTTCACTATTAACTCTTTTAATGGCACTATGTAATCTAACCACTGTTGTTGCATTTTTATCAGTAGTCATCAGAATATGATAATATCCATAATCTATTTCTTGATTATCTCATGTTTTAATCACTGAATAAATTCTTATGTAATCAAATACCTTTTCATAATCTACAAATCCAAAATATATTAGCAACTCATATTTATTGGTCTTTTTTGTAAATTCTTTTAATACTTGGGATTTGATTCACAGTATTAAAGTGACTTTTAGAACCAGATTATTCTGTTGCTTGGTTAAAATCCAAAGTTTGCTTTAAATAGGTTATAATTATTGTGGTAAAACTTTTTGCATAGAAGTATTGAAAGATTGATAAGTCTGCAATTTCTAATATATTCATTATAACTTTTTAAATATTAATATTATTACTGCATTCTTTCAGCATCTGCTATATCTTCCTCATTTATACATTTGGTATATAACTAAATCTGTCATTTTTCTATTTTTGACAGCTTTTTTAGGGCATCAATTATAATTTCATTATTACTTGGACATTTTCCCTTCTTCATAGATATAATTGCATGTCTGTCTTACTCATTTAAAATCCTAGGCAATTCTGAAGATATAGAGATTGTAAGGGGATACTTTTTCCTCTTCTTTATTCTAATATATTTCTAGACAAAATTCTTGTACACATTCCAGGTTATTTGTTATTTAGTAATTGTCTCATCTTTTTCTTTTTATTGAAAATATGTTTCATACTAATACCAAAATGTTGCACTATACTTTTGAGACTATACTTTTTTTCTATAGCATTTCTTCATGAGTCAAAATATATTGTTATTAACATTTTTGTACCATTTTACAAAATACTTGATAATCAATCCTTCATAATGCATCATTTTAAGATTTTTTCATATTCTCTGTTTTTTTTATATATTGTCTTGTCTTAGTAGAATGTACCAATTATCTTTGTTACAGTTTTTAAAATTATCTTTTTTTTTATTTCTTTCAAATCTAAACTATGCTCAAAGTCTGTTAAATAACTTGCTCTCTACATCATTAGAAAAAAACTCTGTTTATTTCTAAAGATTATCATTGTTCTACAGTTTTAAATACTGTATTTATATTACTGTGATACTGATCACCAGTTTTTTATGACATATTACCTCCCTTCTCCACAATGCTTTCATTGATAATTTTAGTATTTGAAAACCCTTAGCTTTAACATATTTTTTAATTATAAAACAAGCCTGGACAGCTGTTAAATGTTTCAACATTTACTATATAATGACAATTTATTTGAAAAAAATCTGAAGATTTCCATATGTTATAGACAATTTTCTTATATCTAAGAGACGGTTGGCTTAGATCTAAGTGATACCACATTAATTGACATAAAAGAAAATGACTTTTGAATATTTACTTTTTTCTAGTCTCAATTTCATGCAAAGACTTTGGTATAAATGAAATATGGATTTTTGCTTGTTTATAAAATACTTTTGATTATTTTTGCACACTAATTGGTTGATCATTATTTAAAACAGAAAGAAATACATGTAAACTTTGAATTTATCTATTTATCTTTTATTTTTAGAAATAAAAATTAATAATCTTGACTGTAATATATCTGTAAAAATTGACATTGTGTTAAACATTTTCCAATATTGTCATTATTATAAAGTATTAGATTTTGAAGCAGGATTAGGTAGATCTATAATAAATCTGCATTCATTTACATTAAAAAAAACTAAAATTAAAAAAAAAAACATTTTTCAAAAGAATGTGTATACTAATTTATTTTATGACATGTATGGTACATGTTCTTATTGATAAATCAGGTTTTAAATATGTCAAGTGTGATTTTTTTAAAACTATTATTTATTTATAAAATTAAAATTAAAAAAAAAATCAAATCCAAATTATTAAATTTTAGCATAAAATAAATATTTTATACACTAGTGAAGGTTGAGCATTTTCAAAAATTCTCACCAGATGGAATAAAAGAAAATGTAAATTTGTTAACTGGTTAATATTTGAGAATGATCTACAAGTTCTAATTTAAATTCATTGATAGAAGGAAATATTATTAATAATTTTATAACATTAAGTAAAAATAAGCAAAATAAATTTAAGATGAAAAAAAGTGTTTACAAATTTTGTGTATGTTTTTTTAAACTGATATTTTGTTAGAATACATTGCTGCTGTAAATCACTATGTAATATATCAAGTAATTTAATGTAAAGAAATGAAGATCCAATGGTCTGGAAATTTATTTGTGCAGCATGTACTTTTTATTATTATTATTTTCATTAATATCTTTGGAAGAATGATTGTTGAATGAAAAAGAAATAATATCTTAATATTGTAGATTAAAAATAATAATTTTATTCTGATATTAAAAATAGGCCTCTAAATATATTATAAATGAGATTTATGAGTGATATTATTCACTAATAACTATTAAACAAAATTAAACAATGGTAAGTTTTTTTAGGTAACAACACTTCATAAAAATGTATTTCATAATTTATTTTTTATTATGAGATAGAGTGCTGAGTGGTGAGTCAGGTGAAAATCTGTGCTCATATATCCTATATATTACATATATTAATAGAGGTATATAATAAACATGTATTTCAGTTATTACATAGTAGAGATGTCTGCCCATTCCTTGTATATTTATTGAATGGATTATGTCCTGTACATGAGGTGTTAGACTGACTTTAGATCAACATGGGTGTGACAAAAATCTCAGCCTCAGAGTGGCCTTTGAGCATTTAATCATCAGATTTTCAATTTGATGGATGGTTGAAAAGTTGGAGTGTGGAATGGATTGAAGCCTGTCCATTGGAGTATGAAGATTGGCTCTCTTAATATATATCTAAGCACCTATTGCATATATGTGTAGAATGATAATCTGGACTAACTGATGATTGCTGGTTTAGGATGAAATATGTATATTGGTGATTATTTATCTTTTCAAGATTTATGTGTTCAAGGGTATCAGTGATATGAGATAGAGTGGTGAGTTGTGGGTCATGTGAAAATCTGTGCTCATATACTCTATATATTACATATAATAATACAGGTATATAATAAGCCTGTATTTCAGTTATTATATGATAGAAGAAAAAAAAATTAAAAAAATCACTCTATTTCAAAAATGTTATTGCTGGATAGGTTGGTACAGTAAATTTTATTGTGAAAAAATCTTAGGCTATTAACAGACTCTATAGTTGATGGATAGTACTATGGCATTTAGATATGAAAGCTAACAGTGCTTAACAAATGAACAGTGCTCGACAAAGAACATTTACTTTTTTGTTAGATATGAAAGTTGATTAATCAAATACTAGGTACTGTTTCTGATATAAACAGTACTTCTGATTTCATCTCTTCTTCAGTCATGCAAGGGATTGTAACCCTACCATTAAAATATTCTTATAACAACTGTGATAATGAAATTGGATGTTTGTGCAACAACATTTTCATCTTTTGTCTTTAACTACATATACAAGATTTCTGACTCAAATTATCACTTTATTTAATTTTGTTTTTATTCAAGCCCTTAAGAATTAAAAAAAAAATATCATGAAATAATGTTTATTAAGTTGGAAGTTCTTGCATGAAACATTGCATTTAATAATGTGTTAATTTGGAATTAGATTTCAATAAGACAGAAGTTTCAGCTGGCAAGAATTACATGCTTCAGAAACCCTTTTTAGAAATTTTCTGCCTATTATGAGAATAAGAGGGTCAAGAAAATGTGATCTAGAAAGGACTGCCCACACAGTCTGACTAATTTATCACATCTGATAAATTACTCATTTCAGTGACAGAAATAAAAATAGTAAAAAATCAGTAGTAGTGTAAATTAAAATAACAATAATAGTACTAAAGATAAATATTATAAATCTATTTTTTTAAATATAAGTATAATGAATATGCAGATTTTACATAATTTAAACTCTTCAGGATCAGAACAGATGATGCTAAGAAACTGTGAAGATTTAAGATTGGTATACCTGCTTTTAGTGAAACTTGTCTTCCAAAGGAAGGAAGTTTCATGGAACAGCTGGATTGTATAGTTTTTTTTTTGAAAATAAAGTTAGTCAGTTGAAAGAGAATCCATGATAAATTTGCTATAGAGATTGATTTATTGCCTTCTACATGTTTGACTATAAGTATAATGTATATACTGAGCTTTAGATATAATTAGAACAGAATTGAACACATATTTTAAGCTATCTTTGCTATCTACCCCATCTTATATAAAGGATACATATGATGACATACACGTGAAAAAAATAAATGACCCCGATATATGTATTTCTTACTAACCCAACACTCATCACTTGATCCAGACCATCATCTTCCACACATATATATATACAACTACTGTTTATTTTATGTTGAGAAAGCAAATCTTCAAAGTTTGAAGATTTGCTACTCTAATATAAACTGAGCAATGATTATATATATATATTGGATATTGGCATGTATAATTTTATCTAAAAAAAAATTATTATTAAAATAATCTTCGTAAAAGAAAAACGTGAGATTGGATGTTGAAGAGTTTATTGCAGTTTGTTTTCATAAAGGATAAGAGTCAGATAGATTTTCATTAGTTTTTGAAATAAAAGTTAGAAAATGATTGATTAAAAGGGGGGAGGGGGAGTTTGTTTAGAAAAGTTAAACTAAAGTTTTATAAAAGGAAGTAAAGAGTTTTTCTTATTAGTATTAGTAAAATATAAATAATTTAAAGTTTAAAAAATACAAATCTCTTTTCATTCGAATTAAAGAAAAGTAATCTTAAAACTAGTTTTGATGTGTAGAATAAAATTATATATGTGCGTGCGAATGTAAAATAAATGTATCCGTATTAAAGAAATAAGAAATAATAAATGAAAGTTAAAAATTCAAAAACACTCCGTGATGGCTATTAAGTAAAATGTAAAACAACATGTCTGCATGGCTGTTACTAATTAAACAATCTTCCAAAATATATTGTCAAAGGATTATCAATGAAATTTCAACAACAGATATTGCCGGAGAATATTGAAAAGAAAAACACTTCGGAGGTATAAATAGTAAAATTTTATCGGATAATTAGTTCAGTTCAGTTCAGAAATTAATTGAGTCAGTTAAGTCAAGAGAGGACAATCAGTTGAGTTAATTGTATCCAGAAAAAAAATGCAGTGCTGAGCAGTTTTTGGAAAATACACACCTCTCCACAGCCTGATGTTCGATGAAAACAGTAAGATCTGCCCATGAAATAATGTCAGCTTAACAACTTGGAAATCTCCATCAATATCTAATTGTCTCCAATAATAATAATCATGAAAAATAATGAAACTCATCAAGGAAATGTCCCAGCCAGCTGGAAGTATTCTTACTTAAAGCAGTAACCAAATAAAATGAAGTTCTACGTCTACATTCAAAATCCTACATAATAATATTACATATTCTTATTTATATAATAACCATTGCATTGCATTAATTCATAAAGCCTCCAGAGACAAGTAATTTGAACTCTATAAGCATGCATAAAATGAACTATTGATGTGCGTGTTTGTGAATGCTATATAATTTTATAAATGTCAAACATTATTTATGTTTTCTCATAAAATATAGTATAGTGTGTTAATTTAAAATGTGTGTGATATTTTAGATTTATAAAATGTTTAAAATTAGTAGTTGTTAGTTAATAAATTGTCTTTAAAATTAAAGTTTATTTGTCAGTCAATTCTTTTTATCAATTCTTTCACTACTAATTATGTGTAATCTGTTAGTGATTACCAACAGCTGAGCTAGTCATGGATATTAGGCACTGAGTTAGTGGCTATTGCTCAAAGTGTGTTATGTATTCATTCTTGAATAGATAGCTGGTGCCCGTGTTTATACACAAACAAAAAAAAGTGCTTCAAACATGGTGTTGAACTCAACAGTCGAGAAGAAGTTTTGTCCTGGAAATGTAATGCTAGTTATATATATTTTATAGCTATCATTTGGGCATACATAATCTCCGAGTATATTCTTCTCTGCCTAAGAGACCGGTGTTTCGAATGAACCCATTTTGAACCTGGTACAATATATATGGGAGATGCAAAGTGCTGACTACATTCTCAGATTAAATAACCAAGATCTATCAAGGGGGAACACTGTTGGCTCCAAGATTTATTGCATGTGTGGTATTAAATATGTGCCAAGTTTCTTTCATTTTGCATTTTTTTGTGATTACTCTCAATGCAAACAATCCTCACAGATGTGGGTATAAGAGAATTGTTTGCTACAATCATTCACTAATAACACAGAGCTGTATGATGAATTTATTTTTGCTCTATAATACAAATATACATGTTGGGAAACTCTTGATTTTAAGTTAGCAAAGCCCTTTCTGTAGTATATTTATGACATATTCTAATTGTGCCTTGTCATCATGCCAAAATTTATCTTTTGAATTATTGACAGAGGGATTGACTTAGGGTTTAAGATCAGGAAGTCATGAGAGTGAAATAACTTGCCTGAATAAGGTCACTCTTGTAAGCTTCTATCCTTAGACTCTGCTATAAATTTGCACAGTTTAAAGTTTTTAAATAAGAAAGCTTTGAATCCAGATACCTTATATTAAAATGAGATTTTTGATTGTGGATATAAGTAACCTCTAAAACTAATGGGATAACCACTGTTGAATAGCAAATGCAGTGATATTTTTTGGTTAATTTCAAGTCAAGATATTTAATTCACTGTTGGTGATCTTCAGCCTTATGTATCATTCTTGATTTCAGGGTACTGTTTGAAATTCTTGAAAATTTTGAAAATCAATATGGGATGCAGACAAATACATTGTCAATGTATCTGGTGTAGTTGATGTTTCTATGAGAAAATAGCAGAGTTTGAATGGAATACTTTTCAAAATATATGCCATGGTCAACAGCATATGATTGCACTGACACATAGTCCCAGAGACTAATTTGAGATCAAAAAAAATATTCCATCCCTAAATGTAGCATATACTTCATCATTAATCCACCATAATAAGTCTGGAATGAAGTGGGCTTTTTTTATCATTAATTGTACTCAGCATTAGCATTTCCTGAATAATGTTAATTGACCAGACCCTGTTGACAGAACTGTAAAGTTCAGTGACATTAAACAAATCATTCTACAGATGTTATGAATATTAGAATTTATGTTAATGTTTATAAATTTGAATGATGATTTAATTGTTAGAGGCCCAAAACTGAATTAAAATTGAATCTAGTCTGCGATTAACTTTGTGGGACTACTGTAATGTGTACCACCAAATTTGATCATGAGCCTGAGTGGGTGGTTCTGCTTGTAGAGTTTTCTATGGTGAATATGCTAGTTGTAATGCCAACAAAGAGATAAATACACAGATAGTCAAAATGTGTAACTGCTCTGTTGTCATGTTTCTTTAGTTAGAGATAAATTTGTCTTTTCAAAGCTTGTGATTATAGTCTGTTTTATGCTAAATTTTAAAAAGTGTACTTCATTGCTCAATTTTCTCTAGGTAACTGGATTTTTGTGATAACACAAAGCAGTTATCTTTGTCTTCTTTGAGGTAAATGATATTATTGTGCGCAAGTAATGTATTAAAATTATTGACTTATTTATTCCAGTATCTTGATGAGAGAAGTCCGCAACGATGACTGAGAATGGGGTTGGCATTTTTCATCAACAGATCTCGACGCCAGCGACCATTCAATTAATTGTACATATAATTTTATTTTAAAACAAATTCATATAAATTAATTGATCTTTGTTTTGTCTTCAAATTTATTTCAACATTTAAATATATATATATATGTTTATGCATCTGAAATAATATTTAACCAATCTGAAGATTAGATTGAAAAACAAAAATCGTTCAGCTAATTTTTAAAAAAATCTCAGATATTTTCTAAATCAAACAATAAAAATTGTTTAACTAATTTTTTAAAAATATTTTTTTAAATAATTCTGATAGCTTTTCTTATTATGTTTCTTTATATTTTTAAAAAAATAATTGAATTTTCTTGGTTTTAGCTGTTGACAATGAGATTAAAAAAAAAAAAACAATATCTGTAAGAGAAATAGAATGTTAAAATGAAATTTGAGTTTTACCGTGATCTGCTCAGTTTTAAGAAAATTAAAACTTGAACATAATTTACTAAGGATTTCATTTTCTTCTAATGTTAATTATAATTATCTTTATCAATAAAGAATTTTCCTTTCTCAAAAACTCAAGTACAATAATAACGTAAAAATCTAACTATAATAACGTAAAAATCTAACTATATTTACTAAGACAATGGTGCAATTTTTTACAAGGCAAACTTTGCAGAAAAATTGTCCACTACTGAAGAAATACAATTAACTAATTCCAAATCCTCTTTCTCACAGGTCTGATAAATATGGTTAATATATATATATAAGACAACATTTTAAAGAATTTTACAGATGAAATATTGAAAACTTTAATGAGATCTTTCTTATCCATGTATTTCTTAATTATTATCAACCATTATTTAACAAAGCAAGCACGAAATTATACCCTAGATTTAAAACGTTCAATCATGACATTCAGAAAGCAAATTTGATCTGTCAGACACATATGAGGGAAAAATAAAACTCCATATTAGACTAACTTAGATTTTAAATAAAAGACGAAATGCAGACATTATTTCTATTGAAAAGTAAAGATTTAAAATATAATAAATTACAAAGAACATTTTATCAACATTATAGATGAATGATTGAATGAATTAATAAAATTTTGTTTATAAATTTTTTAAACTAAAATCACTCCTGATGTTCGATTTAAAGCTGGATTTCAAAACTGCAACAATAACATCCAGCAAATAGTATTTATTTCTCTAAAATATACAAGCCAAAAACGAAACTCTAGTTTAAAATAATCCTAGATTTTAAATAAGAGATGGTATAATCATTAGTACTATTAAAATTCTGAAATTTAGAATAATATAATTTCTATAATTTTTTCAGTTGTAAACAATATTTTCAATAAACGTTTTATGTACAAGGAGGGATCCCAAAATAACCAGAACTTTGAAATAAAAACTTATAGCAAATTGAACCATTTTCAAAGTATAGTCCATTTAACATAATGCAGTCACATAAACCTGTTTGTTATTTTTCAAACAGTCTGGAAATACTTGCAATGGAATAAATTTTAATGCATCTGTCATTTTTTCTTCGTCACTTCTAGTCTGCAAAAAAGAGGCATTTCTTCATTTAAGAGATTTCACAGAGTGAAATTGAGTGAATATAGCTCATGGATAAGCTGGATCATGCTGAATTTAATTTAAAAGTGCTTACATTTAAGCTTTATTTGCTAGTCATGCTGTTGTGATAAACATGTATGCCTCACTTTGCCACAAAATGGAACATTTACATTTTACAGGATTATTCAAACATTTCAGAACTTGTAGGTTTTAAATGCCTGATTGTTATGAATGAAATCTGAGTGAACATTTTTTTGCATCCAAAAAAATATTGGCATTATCTTGACATTTGACTTTATGCACTATTTTTTTTGGGACATGGCAAATTTAACATTTCTATTAAGCCACATGTAATCTTGTGTTTTTTCAGAGCAACTTACTTGTAAGATCTTTCAGCCATTACAACTGTTTTACTTGTGATTTTTTCTAAAAAAAAAAAAACAGAATTTCATGTTATTTCAACTTTTTAGCTTTTATGAATATTAGGAAATACACATAGTGCACTTACCAAAAATGTGCTACATGTGACCACAATTTTACACAATGATGTCATTTGTCAGATTGATGCAGATGGGTCCCTGCAAGAGATATCTAGAAGAAGAAACATGTACTACAATAGACATGGTTACCAAATAATGATTCCATTTTTTGGGGTCCTCTCCTTGTATAATAACAAAACAAGTATCATACACTTGTTAAATGAAATAGTGAATGCCTAATAAAATTTTATCTGAAAACTGAAATTATAACAGGAAAAAAATGTGTGTTATTGTATTGTCTTACTTTTGGCTGATAAAGTGTCATACACATAAATACATTTCTCTTGATACCACAACTGCAATTTTTACATCCAATTTTTAATTACATTTTTTTTTGCTTTGTTAGATCATGGTTGAATTCTTATTAAAATATACATGTATACAATTTTATTAAAACTTTCAATATTATCTTTACATATAATTCAAAACACATCCATATGCCAAACTATATGTATTTGCTATTGTGCAAAAAAAATTAGTATATATATATATATATATATATATATATATATAATTTTTTTTGCATGAATATAGCCAGATAACATATATATATATATATATATATATATATGTTATCTGGCTATATTCATGCATAATTAATTGTAATAAAAATATATATCTGCCAGTTCACACTGGTCATCAACTGGATAATAAATATTATGAAAATAGTAGTTGAGTTGTGGTAAACATTGGCATATAATAGTAATGAATGCTCTATTAATAGAAATTAGGTAGAAATAATAAAATATCAGAAATTATTTAATGAGTTTTAAAAAAAATATATTCCAAATAGAAAATAGGGCATTGTATTTTTGTGTTAACTATATTACTATTTAAAGCTTTAATAACCATTAAAATTTTTGAAATTCTATATGTTATGATGATTCTATGATTACTATTTTTTCTATACTGTTTTAAGCTTACTGATACATTTTTTAAAAAAAATGTCAACATTATACAGAGTTCTTTGTTTGATTACCAGTACCCTCTGTTGTTATGACAAAGCTATGAAGAAAGTGATAATTTGTGATTGGATGAGTGTTTCAGAGTGCTCTAGCATGAGGTGAAATTGGTGATTTGTTAAAAAAAGGTAATTTGTTTATAAATTAATGATTATGATACAATGCTTTTGCAAAAGATGTATTTTTAAACGAAAAATGTCACTAGTAGGAGATTGTCTTTGAAAATATTTTATTATTAAAAGACAACTGGCAGAATATTTGTTGCAGGAACCAAAAGCAGTTATGAAGCAGTTATCATTTGCTGAAAGAAATAGCTTTTATCAAAACAGTAAATAGAATACTCTTTAAAATTTAAATAACAATAAATAATTTATTAACTTTTAGATGTTTTTTAAGACAATAACTAATCCTAAATACATG
This sequence comes from Epiperipatus broadwayi, assembly GCA_028023455.1. NCBI lineage: Eukaryota > Metazoa > Onychophora > Udeonychophora > Euonychophora > Peripatidae > Epiperipatus > Epiperipatus broadwayi. The sequence goes on from JAQFVV010013391.1 coordinate 49,326, forward strand.
CTTTTTTAATAATATAAAATTCAAATATGTAATATTTTATTATTCTAACTTTTTGAATAGGTAAATTACATTTACATTGACAGTTTTGCTTTTCAGATGAGGAGACCCTTCATCATATGTTTTTTAATTGTCCTTCTCTATCTCCACTCAGATTTTTTTTGGGAAATCATATTTCTAGTAGTAACAAAGATGTGCTCTCTATTTTTAAAGCTATTAAAAGTGATGTTTTCTCAAAAATAAGAATGACTATTTTTCTCTTATTTGCAGTGTGGATTACCAGGTGTAAGCTCTTGTTTCACCAGAATGACAATGGAATTCTGAATACTCTTATTATTGTCATTAACAAAATCAAAATTAGACAGACTGCTTGCACCTGACCCTTTATTTAATGATTCTTGGTCTATGCTTAACTTTCCTGTTACCTTTTTTTTTTCGAAGTCTCAGCGGTCTCAGAATGCTACTATCTTCATAAGAAACAATTAAGTTTGTTTCTACTTTATTACTATGTATTTTAATTATTGATTTTTGTTGATCATTAAATTTCAGTTTTAAAGTAAATTACAATCAATGATCACGTGCTCCATTGTCATCAGCAAAAGTTTATTTAGATAATTATTTTCATATTGTTAAAATGTACAACATTAAATTTTAAAAGTGAAATCATTAGATAGCTTAAGTATGTGTGTTTTAAAATAAAAATTAATTATATAACGTACAAAATAAAAGGTTTATATTCAAAAAATACAGATGGGGGAATATTTAATGTAAGACTAATTAGGTTCTATTCAAAGATTTAGCAGGCATATTGGATGCAAACAAATTTTAAAAAATCAATACTTTGACCTGTATCTGTAGGATCTTTAAAACCTCTTGTTTGGTTCAGGTATATAAATAATACATTTATCATATGACAACACCGTAAAAACTATATGATTTTTTTCTCATGTGTCATAGCATCAGCTGGGAAGTGAACCCACTAACCCGGGACAACTGCTTGTAAAGCAGCTAACCCTGACCTTTTGACCACCAATGCTTGACAAAAAATATATGATTTTTTCACACATATAAACCATATACATCCAAAAATTAAATTTATGATGGAGATAGAGGTTGATAGGAAATTCCAATTTCTTGATGTATTTGTCACCAAGAAACATAATATGTTCTTAAATTTTTAATATTCAGAAATCTAAACACACAGATACCTACAATATTCACATATTATCATCTAACTCAGATCTTTTCTGTAACCCAAACTCTTTTCACTAGATCAATTTAACCATCTTTCAGGTAAATCAAATCTGGAAGATGAAATAAATCATGTAAGCAATGCCCTGTTAGTTAACAACTTGAGGCTTAATTCAAGTCTTAAACAATCAAAATAAAAAGCAAAAAAAAAAACAACAACTATTAATGTTTGGGTTCCATTTGTAAATGGAACTATAGATAATACTGGATGCATTCTAAATATATTACAGTATAAGGACAGCATATACAACTTATGCAAAAATTAATAACTTTCTATCCAAGTGTAACGACTCAATCTTTTTTGAAGCCCATGCCATTTATAAAATTTCATGCAGCATTTGGAGAGATTTTATGCAGGTAGAGAAAGCATTGTGTCAGTTCTAGACAAGATTAATATTGTTAATGCAATTAAGAATCACACATAATTAGCAGCATTATTTCTCCATGCTATAGATACATGCCATGATATTGATTTTACTACACAAGAAGGCTTTTCCTTAGAGGCAACATTAACCGCCTATTCTTAGCAAAATTGCAAATAATATTCCTAACTTTGTGTATTAAAACTCAGATATAATATATGTTGGATATATTGATGATACATTTATGTGTTCAAAGGATATACACATTAATAAAATACAGCAAGAATTAAAACAAGCTTCAACACTTTCATGGCCCATGGAGACAGAAGGTCATAACAGAGGAATTAAATTTCTGCACTTATACATCCAAAGATAACATAATATGCTAGACTGCAGAATAATACTTAAACTTATAAGCATAAGCAGACTAATTTACCCCAGATCAATAACTGCAATATCATATAAATAGATGAAACTTAAAGGGTTTCTGTATAGAAATTGCAATTTATGCATATATAAATATAATATAATAAAAAAACAATATTAAGTAATGTATAAAGTATCTTCAAAATATAGAATATTATTATAAGAAAATTATTAATGATATAAAGAAATTTTATAGCAAAATAAGAAACCCCAATCTCACTCAACAAAAGGAGCCTAAAATGGATTAATCTCATTTATATCTCAATAATCACTCATAATTTAAAAATTGTTTGCCAAGATAAATTCATCATAAAGTTTTGAACCCCTCTATCACTGAATCAATTAATTCACAAAACCAAAGACAAACAGTTGAATGAATCTGCATTTCAAGTAGTCAATAAAATTAAATACAACCAACCTGCATAGAACTCAGCATTTTATGAAGAATCATAAACCAATCTATTAACTAGATTGACCCAACATAGATATTTATACAACAGACCTTTTAAAAATAAAAAAATACTTATCAATATTTATAAACAAAAATCCAGAAATAGATTTGAATTATCAAAATCAAAAAATATATGCATAAAGAAAGAAGACAGAAGGTGGAAAAGAAAAGAGGTATTGGCAAAAAAGCAAGATAATACTTTTTGTTCAATAGAAGGGATACATAAATCACTCATCAAAGAAGTTGAACCATTTGAATAAATTTTAATATGTTGAATAGCTAATTAATCATGACATATACACTAATACCAAGAAATCTAGATTCATATTACTCTAAGCTATGAATATGATATACATGATATACATAAAACATGCTAGACAGTAATAAAGCTGAATATTTTTATAAAATATACATTCTGCATATGTGTTCATTAATAATGGTGTATTATATTAGCTCAGAAAAGAAGGAAATAATTAAGAGTTGAATAACACAACAATACTTTTCAGGTGTGATCCTGTCCAATGTTGTCAGATCAGAAAATCAATTGAAATCCTCAAAAGTGTCAGATTATATTAACAAACATGCTGATACATGCAAATTACTTTTTATCTGGAAGAATTTGTTAAAAACTGATTAATATAAATAATTTTTGATGTTTATTAATTCTATCTGTTTTCTATTAACAGAATGTTGATTATTATTTTATCTCAATGTTTACAACATCTCTACAATTATTGTTATAATATTTATTACCCAATTGATGATCAGTGTGGCCTAACTGAAATTTTGGTGTATATGTTTTACTACAATTAATTATATGCAGATCTGGCCAGATGAGATCTCATTTATATCTGTAACCTGTGAAAATCTTCGTTTTAGTGTATAATTTGTAATCACCTTGAAAGTCTTCTAAAATAATAACTTTGATATTTTTACTTACATGAGCAGTCAAAATAAAATGCCTGCATCTCATTTTCAAACAAAAAAACATTTAAAAATAAAAGAATACTTAGTATCAGAAACGTAATAGTTTATGAGTATTTAAAGAAATGTTATAATATCCAAAGTAATTATTATTTTACAATATATATGTATACAAGCATACAAAATCAAATAGCATGAATGTATTTCAATAAATAATAGTTTATTATATTTGCATCTCTATTATTTTGGCATTCTGTTCCAGGAAAAATAACTCATATTCATTTCTGAGTAATGAAATATGATTAATCATTAATTAAACATACAAGAACTCAAACTATTAAGTTCAAATTTGAAAAGTAAAAAAAAATATCAAATTTATGTTAATAATTTCACTGTAATACCTGTAGCTAATATTTCATTGCACCCTTCATTATTGTATCATCTAATGTAAGCATGAATTTATACCCTCTAATTTTACAATACTATTATTTATATTAAAATATTGAGTTATACTTTGCATTAAATTTCCTCTGTAATACCTTATGAATGTAATAAATTAAATAAGAAACTAATTATATTGATCTGTATATTTTACTCATATATACAACATCACATTCATAATGTGCAAAGTCTTCTCTCCACATATAATCTTGCCTATGAAAGCCAATCAATACTGTTGTTGAATGACATTAGGATATTCTAAGTCATTATAAACAAAAGTTTTTTTCTTTTCCTTATTAATAAAAAAAAGACAAGCTGCTGTTTCTAAAATAAATATATACAATCATAAAAATACACATAATCTCTCAATAATTCTCTTATTAAGAAAAAAATGAAACTATACCAAGGTTTTAAATAAGATCAATCATTTTGTCTTCCAGCATACTAATGACCTCACAAAATCTTAGTATTTTATGGAACAGTTAGCATGTTATTTAAGACAACTTTTGGAATGATTTTTTTTTCAATTTTTTTATCACTAATAACAGATGAAGAAAGTCTTTCTTGCTAATTTAATAACAACAATGAACACTCAAACAGGCAAAACTCACTATACTTATTGCCACTCATGTGATGTTTATTGGCTTAAACAATGAACAGTATTTTCAATGACAAGTTTATATATATATGTCATATTATTATTACTATTTGCGGGATATTCCGTGTAGTGAAAAAACTAAATGCTGACGTTTCAGTACTGAAACATCAGCATTTAGCTTTTTCACTACACGGAATATCCCGCAAATAGTAATAATAATATGACATCTTTTATCCGTGAAAACATTAGAATTAACAATATATATATATATATGAACCTCATGTTTTAAAATTAAAGACTATATTATGCATTGAGGATCAGTCTTTGTTTCTTAATCCACTTTTAGAAGTAAGTTTTTTATGGGTCCATGTAGGAATGACTTAATTAGATCAAAAGAAATCAGTCTGACAATTTTACATGTAAAATTAGTAAATAAATTATCAATTTCAATTGACTCACTTGATATCACAGTAAAACAATTATTTTTTGAAAACCTATAATCTTTAACTTTTTCTGATATTCATTGTACAAATATTTTACTATAAAATGAAATCAACTTTTTTTTTTCTTTTCAATCTATATAATTTATACTTTGCACCAAACATCAGAATCATAAAGAATATGCATTGTTAAAAAGTATTTTCTTATTTTATAATCCTAAGTGAGATCTGATATAAAGAATAGCAGTGTTAAATAAGTTAAATTGGAATTGGGATGAAAAGAGACATCTTCTGATTTCAATAACCTGAAACTATCAGATTTAATAATAATAGTATAGTCAGACACTGCTAATAATTTACAAATGCAGCACATCAATATCTTTACATTATTTTGTTAGCCAATGCAATGACAAAAACGTCTTATACAAAAGTATTTTTTTCTTATATTGATATTACTTTATATTTATATAAATAGTTATAAGATTGCTATTATTTTTCTAATTAGAATTTATTATAAACAAATGTTCAGAAATAAATATAAATTATAATCTAATATATGGATTGTATTTAGTGGACAATTTTAATCATTAATATTATAACTGAAATTACATTAAAATTCTTTAAATATATTTCAATCATTTATATGAGGATCAGCTAACCAAATAACCATGCAGGTATATATTCTTTAACAACTAATTTCTCAAAAAATTTATCAGAAAAGCATTTCATATAAAATGCAACTTATTTTCTAAAGTTTTGCAAACAGTCCAGTATCAAAATTTTGCAATACTAAAGCAATTCGGTAATGCTTGAAATCAAATTTATTAATGCAATCTATGTTATATCTTGGATGGTATCCATTTGTTTTACATATTACTGTTACTATATTGTAATCTTCTGCTTCAAAATTAGCATTAAAATTAGCATCATATGACTGACATTGCTTCATTCATCATGTATTATGTTCAATAGATATCCAACACCAACATTAGCAAGCATAATTTCATATTGGCCATTTCCTTTAATTGTTTATTTTGATGTTAAGGGTGAGAATTATAGAAACATCAAATCAAATAGATTTGAAACCTGAGAAAAAGTCATTGCAAATTATGTTATATATATATATATATATAATGTTTTTTATGTTATTTCTTTAATCTTGTGTTTTTTTCACCTCCAGAAGAAAAAAAATGTAAAAATTTTATATATGTGTGCTTACATAATGTTTGTGTGAAATGAAAATAGACATGGGGGGGGGGGATAATGATAATTTTTTATTGTTTTAATATCAATGAATCAATTTGTTGCACAGTTGTTAAAAATGGCAATTTACAAACATTAAAAAAATATTCACAACATTAAGCAAATACCAATTTGGTGTTTTTCTTCAATCTCCTTCTGGCCTAATATTTTATTAAATCTGTTATAACTTAACAAATAATACTGAGAGTGTATATTTACATTTTATTAAATGCTTTTATTTAGTTTACATTCTCCATTTGTTTGTTTGCAAATACTTGTAAACACTTTTATTATTTCAGTTAGTGTAAAATTTTAAATCAAGATTTAAAAGATTCAAATTCAACAAAATATTATATGACCACCACTAGAATTATCACAAAATTGATGCATAAGAAATACATGGCAAAGCAATATAGAATAAAATATTTTAGATGGGGGTTACCTAATTTTTTTTACATCTGGATCACTGGATAAGGAAATTATGAATATTTTGATACCAAATATAAAATGCAATTGTAGAAGTTTAATATGTTTTACATAATAGTCATGAGATGGTGGTATAGATTTAAATTCAATATGTGTTTTAAAAAATTGATAAATGTTTCTCTAAAGTACTCAGTGACAGTTTTTTTAGTCATAGAACAATAGATGATAAAATTTTGAATATTTTGAAGCCAAATTTAAAATTTGTTCTTAGAACTTCAATATGTTTTAAATAATGGATGCAATTTTCTTGGTTTCAGTTCAAAACTTGATTTAAGTTAGAATAAAATAAAGTTATTTTAAAATGTGATTTTATTATGCATTTAAAAAAAATGCAAATAAAAAAAATGTTAACCAGTTTTAACAGAAAAAATGTCTTTATATTTTAAGTGACTCCTAACGTTTTTCTGGTTGTCGAAATAATCTTTATTGCACCCAAACGAAGCAACTTGTTAAACTTTCTAATTTAACCGTTTAAAAAGTAATATTTTTCGGTCTGAAGAAACGAAGTTCTTTCAAAAATAAATTGCATTTATTTTTCAAGATTTCTATTCGGCAACAAAAAGTTATAATGAAACAAAAAGTCGCTTGTAAGAAAAGTAAATATTTCTTTTTACTACTCTTCAATATATTTCTAAATCTTCAATATTTTTCGAAAATAATTTTGTTTTTTATTATTCTCTCTGAAAATTATGTTTAATTTCCATAAATATTATTTAATAATAATTTAAATCGTATTCGAAATGAAAATCTCAGCGTTTTTCTTTATTTTCTTTGATCAGGCAGTTTCTTTGTTCTTTCCAGCCAATCAGAATGTCTTTTTCGGCTGAGAGCATGCTAAGAACCAATCACAAATAATGTTCCTTCTTTGTTTAGGTTTAAATGTTTTTTTATTTTTACTAAAATAAATCGGAAGATGTCACATACAGAATAAAAAATTCAATAGTATTTAATTTATGTATAAAAAGAATGAGTTAGAGGATAGATGTGAGGGTGGGGAAAAGGGTTAATGCTTTATTATACAAATATAATTATGTACACATACTAAATATGATATAAACATAAGCAGTATACATATTAACTTATGGCAGACATATATAGTGGTATATATAATCTGTAAATATCAAACCAATTTAATGTAGAATCATATATATTAAGGGAATTTCATTAAAAAAATACTTTTGCTAAGCATTTTTTAAATAAATAAAAATTTTCAATCAAAAGCAAAAATGTCAAAAATTTTCACTTAAAAGGATATTCTCATATTTTGAGTCATTTATTGATTTATTATATATATAAACATTAGAAACCAGTAACCACCTAAACATACCAATATAGATAGTAATCAATATTTTTTAAGTTGTCATGGCAACCTCTCTTCTTTTAATAATAAGAGTGAAAATCCACTTTTACTAATAGTTCAATGAATATATATGGACACTTAAAGATTAAAATTTAACCACAGAGATTGAAATATTGATACAATGAAGTTTAAATAAACCTCTTTAAATGTGAAATAAGCATGTCCATGTAATGAAGACTAATAAACAGTCAATTATAACATTACAAACTGCAATATATATATATATATATATATATTGCATATATATATATATATATATATATATATATATATATATATAATATTGTCAACTTGATTTAAAGTACAATATTATTTTACATTTTTATTTACTATGCCAATACTAATATGTTAAAAATAAGTGGATATATTTTTTATATTAAATGCAGTTATTTTCCATGCATTTAAAAGCATAACAATAATTGTTTATCAACTGCAATTGGAGTTTGTAGATTTAATTGAAATAAAAGCATGAGGACACATAACTCAATTAAATCAATCTCTTGTTAATTAAGGCAATTTTTATTTTTATAACAAAGAATTGACTTAATTAATTTCTGCCCTTCCCCATGCTTTTATTTCATGTTAAATCTAAAAACCCTCTTGTGGTTGAATAAACAATTATTTGTTTGATTTTTAGCTCATGTTAAATAAAAGCAATTTACTAAATATATCTCAGATAGTTTTTTCTTCTATTCTTTTTTTGTTTGTTTGTTCGCCTATTTTTAAAATATTATAAATTTGTGAAAAACCATATAAACTGCCTCATGGTTTCTTAGTTAAGTAAATATATTAAATAAAAACAAGGATTATATATCTACAAATATTTTTGTTTTGTATCATAGTTGGTCTTTTTTGTTTTCATTAGTAAAAATCAAGCTGAATACAATCTTTGTATTGATTTTCTCTTACATTAATAATTAAAGTGAATGATTTTGCAATTTTAATAAACATTTTTAATATACAATATTTATTATAAAAGTATTGAATAATACCTTTTGTATCTTGGTTTTACATAATTTATTTACATGCATTTGTAGTAAATACAAACTCATATAATACTGTTAAATATGTATTAATAACAAAATAGTATTAATACATAACATAGTGTTAATGTACAACAATTGAATAAAAGAACTTCAAGTTCTCTTATAAGAGATTCTAACACTTCTAACTTTATTATGGGAGATTGTCTTATGTCAGGTGTAATCATTTATGAACTCTCACTATTTGAAGTCAATATTGGTAACTGGTGTAATCTGCTGTTGTGTAGTGTGACTTGGGAAAAGACTGCCATTTTTTACTTAGGTCCCTCTTCTTGATTTAGGCATATGGATTAATAGAACACATTCAATCTATTGACCTGCTTCCGTCCTTCGTTAATTCATCTATCCATTCATTTATTGGTTAATTGATGAAATTGGGCAAATGCATTATTTAAATTTGAGATAAAATTTCTTCCTCTTGGATAAAAATAACCTTGGAGAAACACAGATGCATGGGTGGACATATTTGTTGCTTTCTGATTTCTTCAGTTTTGGTTTCATTATTGTGAGATTGAAATGTGGTGTTACCATCAATAAATCTACAATATTTATTTATATTTCTGGTGTCTTTATCAGTAATATTGTTTTTTTTTCAATTGTAGATTTGCTGTTTTCACTTGTAAACATTTCACTGTTGCCTGGTGGCCTCTAGTTCAACATTAGATGTTCTGTTTCAGTTGTATTTCTCTCCATCGGCTCTTTGAATAACCACTCTTTTCAATACTTTTGTTTCAGTGACAACCGCTGGAACCAACTTTCTTATTCCATCACACATGCAACATTAAATAAGTGTTTTCTATTTTTATTACCTATATTTGGTCCACCAACTGACAGATTTATTGTCAGAGCTCTTTTATATAATAATTCAGCTAACATTTTTCTCATGAATATACTTGTCACAGCATGTTGTACTAATAAAATTATGGCAATACAGATAATCCAGATACCTGTATTAGTTTTCTTAAGTTTTTTCTGTCAGCTTGACCATTGCTGGTAGGGTAAAATGGAGGTCTGAAAATTAGTTTAAGGCTATTCTTGGTACATAATTGTCTGAATATACCAGAGCTAAAGTTTGTGCCATTATCTGACACTACATTTTAGGCAGGTCATGGATAGCAACTAGCCTACTAAAAGCCTTAAAAGTTGCCATGGGCTGGAATGAATATACTTCTACTATCTCCATCCACTTAGAAAATGCATTAACAATTATTAGTGAGAGTTTTCTACTCTTAGATCATGTGTGGGAAATATAAATTCTGGTTTTAGGGATACTCAGGTTCAGGCTACTGACCATATTTTACTTTGACATGCAAGTTTTGTTTAATCTTAAGTGCTAGGAATGTTGAATCTTAGACAATGTCAGAATACAAAATTGACAACTAGACAGAGGATCTAGCTAATATTTTCATTTTGATGACCTTGGGTGACCATTATATATAACTTAAGCAATTGAAATCAGAAAGATGGTGGAATCACAACTCTTGATCTCCAAATAATGCAGTTATTCTCAATTGTGAAATTTAGCTTATGAGTCCAGTAAGACAGAGGCAGATCACATGATTTTGTTTAAATATCTCCTGATGTATCCATTTCAGTAACTTCTGAAGTCCAGATCAGTAAGTGACTTTTATTGAGCAGCTGTTAATTGGTACATTTAATTCCAAATTCATAATGTTATTTGGTATACTTTGCATCTAATTTGTTGTTTAATTATGAGTTTTCAATTTGCCTAAACCTCATTACATTTGCCACCTCATACCTTAAGAGAATGACCAGTTATAGCCCAAGGCATTATTATATTCACCTCACAATGCAACCAGAGGCAGATATATAGCATTTTTGACAAAGCAACTTATATCTTGATTTTTCCCAAAAGAGGAATTAAATTTTCTTGATAATTGGTAATTGCTTTACTGCAAGGGTGTAGCATATGTTTGTTTTATTTTTATTAAGAATAGCTCAGATATTTTTAAACACAATAGTAATTACAGTGTAAAATCCAGTTTCATTGATGTCAGTATATCATAAATAATAATTTGATTTGTAAAAATTAAACTCATGCCTTTAACATTATTGATATTAACTCCAAATGATATTAGTTTTTATTAGACTTAAGAAAGATTTTTTCATTTCTTTTTTACTGACTTACTATTTCTTTTTAAAACAATTAGCTTTTATATATCTAATTTATTTGCAAGATTTCCAAATTTTATTTCTGAATTAAAATACACTATGCATGTATGTCTTAGTTTATTGCATCTGTAACAAATTTACACAATATTATCATCACTTGTATATCCCTTAATTTTATTTTGATTGAAATTTTTTTAGATAATTTGACTTTACTGCTGGAATTAATATTATTTAATGAGTTGGTCTGAATCAGCATTGGTTTAGCCAGAGTTTTTTGCAAGACTACAGATTCAAAGTCAGTATTTGATTCCATTGAAATTTTGATCATGAATCAATGATTATACATTCTTCGAATGAGCACACTATTTGAAAAATCCCTGAATTTACAGTTAAATGCAAGCTTCTTGAACATCTAATGTGGCAAAATCTTTCCAATTCCTTTCCATCATCTTGAGTACAGCGATTAAAGTGATATCTCTGCCTATTATTAAGAATTGGGGCAGAAGGCTGACAGTAAAAATAACTATACTTAAATCAAGATTGCTTGTGAAAACAATACTTTACAGATCATTATGAACATTGTTAATTTAAATTCAGGAATTTTTTTTTAAAAATTGTGTAACTTGCAAATAAAAAAGCACTTAATTTATGTAAGATAGCCAATTTTCCAGTAGCCTGACCATTTCTAAAACATTTTTTCATTCATGAAGAAAAACAAGTTTTGTGACTGCATCAATATAGTTATGTTTATATGCAATCCTGATAAACCCAACCTTGTATAATGCAGTTAAATATTTATTAATATTTATTAAGGCTATACCCTAAAGAATTTGCACTTGAAAAAATGACAGTAGGGACCTCTGCAAATCTTTAACACAAGATTTATTTAAAAGACAAGAGCAGCCACTCCTATCTTAACCTACTTTCTAAATAAATAGAAGACTGTAAAGCATTTTGATTTGAGAGCATAAGGCTATTAAATACCTCACTGATTAAGTCCATAAATTCTATAACACATTAACACTCGTGAAATATTTCAATTTACAATGAGTCAGTGTTGAGATCTTATGCTTAGAAATCTATTAAGATAATATAAAGTTGTAATAATTATATTGTCTTTTAAATAAATCTTGTTTTAAAGATTTGCAGAGGTCCCTACTGTCATTTTTTTTAGCCACATAGTCTTAAGGTTATAGCCTTAATCAATATTACTTTAAGTAACAAGTATGTGCTTTATAAATATAATTATTACAACTTTATATTATCTTAATAGAATTCTAAGCATAAGATCTCAACACAGGCATTGTAAATTGAACGATTTCAAGAATGTTAATGTGTTATAGAATTTGTGGACTTAATCAGTGAGTTATTTAATAGCCTTACACTCTCAAATCAAAATGCTTTAGATTCTCCTATTTATTTAGAAAGTAAGTAAAGATAAGAGTGGCCACTCTTGTCTTTTAAATAAATGTTGTGTTAAAGATTTGCAGAGGTTCCTACTGTCGTTTATTTAGGCACATAGTCTTAAGGTTATAGCCTTAATATAAATTACTTTAAGTAAGATATAATTATTAAATGTTTATTAAAAACTAAGTGTAACATAGACTTAATATACAACAATTAAATCAAATGACTTTAAATTCCTTACCTAATACTTCCAGCTGTATCATGGAAACTTTGCTTCATATTAGGTTTAGTCTTTACCACATTTTAGTACAGTATGAATTTGTTTCATTGCTTTTGCAACACATATAGTGCAACCTGTGTAATATCGAATGATGCCTGACACAACATCAAAAAATTGCCATTTTCTAAACAGGTCCCTTTCATTAATGGGCACAGTTAGATGTACTGGACACCATTACTCATTCTGTCATTGATTAAATCATTTACCCATTCATTCATGGGTTAATTTGATCTAGCTATCAATTCCTTGTTTAGTTGCGATGAATGTTGATGTTTGAGGTAAGTTGAACCATATCAATTTTTTAATTTGATATTTCTATAGTATAATTTATAAGTTGCTTTATTTTCATTTCTCAAAGTAATCATTTATTATAGTATCAGTAAACTCATTTGCTTTAAAACTAATTTAATGAAATTATTGATAATCAGTGGAAAAATAATCAAAAAAATGTTGCATAAATACATTTTCGTTTCCTAATCATTTTTTTAATAGTTTGGTCTTCACTGCGACTTTAAAAAAAAATCATTTTTATTCAAAAATATTTTTATTTTTTTTTGTCATGGGTGTTTTAGAAATATTTTAGTTAGGAATCAAAATATATTTAAATTTAAAGTTTGTAGCTACATTTAGAGGGTTCACAGCAAGCTAAAAACTTTTCTATTATTTAACATTTGAATATTTATAATTTATATCTTGAAGTCTATATCGGAAAGGAAAAATCTAACTTAAAAATAATTGTAATTGACATTTGTCATATTATTCTATAATTAAAACACTTCTTTTCTTTTAAATAGAATTGGATAAGTAATGGTTAAAGAATTATTTTTGGAAATAAATTCATTTTTGAAGTATATAAGAAAGAAAAAGGAACTAAGTCTTTTATTGTAACAATTGGTTTTTTAGATAAAAGAAAATGTAAAAAAGGGAAAGTTTTTTGAGAAGGGAGTCAAGTAAGTGTGGTGTATATTTTGTGTTTTAATTTAATTGATTTTTAATGTATTTTTGTTTATTTTTAATTTTTATGGGGTTTATATACTTTTTTTTTGTGTTTTTTATATTGTTTTGGTTTTTTTGGTCTTTTTGGTTTTATTATGTGAAGTTTGTTATAATGTAATATGTTTTTTCTGGATCCTTGAAAATGACTATAGACTAAAAATAGTCGAAACGTTGGAACAAGTGGATACACACACATATATATATATATCAAATAAAGTTTTTGAAAAGAAAAGAAGTGTTTTAATTATAGAATTATATGGCTATATGTAATGTATATTTTGAAAAGAAAAAAAGGATTGAGTCGTGATTAGAAACAGAAGTAAATGGAATTGATATTTGCTAATGATAGTTTTATTTGTAATTGTTTTTAAAACTAAAAAAAGAAAATAATAATTCTCAGGTTCTAATGGATTTATAACAACATAGACATTAGACTACTAAAATAATTCAAATTCTTTAGACAATTACAAAAACCTTACAAACTGTATATATCAATGTAATATATCCATTGCATTGTCGCATGAAATATATATGTTTTAAAACATTTAGACAAAATGACATTTATTTACTTCAAAGTAATTAAAGAAAGCTTGCTTCAGGTAAAAAATTCAAGTTGATAAAAGATAGTTTCTAAAATGTTAAATTTAGATAATTAATGATTTTTTATCGATTACTCGACTGAAATAAAAAAATGTATTAATTATTTTTTAAATAAAAGGCAAATAGAAAATAGAGGTTCTAAATTTCAAATTTATGACTAAGCTGCTTTCTAAATATGAGTGAGATTAGATATAATAACGATGATATATAAATGTAATAAACACATACTCGTATAAATGTATAAATGTGAAGGGTGCTTAAAAATCTGAGTTTAAATCTTTTATACTTTTAATATATTCATAAATATATATTAAAAAACGAGAGAAACCAGAGTTTATCTTAATGAGTAATATTTTACGCTGACGAACAAACATATGCAAATTTGAAATATCTACAGTAATATAAGCTATACCGTACATCTGTTACATTGATTCAGTATACTATTTGGTTGCTGTACATTTATTGAAGGAAGAGTCTTCAGAGGCCTTTCTAGGTTTTACCACTACCTCCAGCTATACCAGGACAGCTTGCCTCGTATGTAGATATGACAACATTTCTAGTTATTTTAGGACAGCTTGCTTCATGTCTTTTTTATGATTTAGCAATTTACTTTACAACGTGAACTTGCGTCACCGTTTTAGCTCTGTCAATTAATCGTTGTTGTCTGATTTTACTTCCAAATTAACTGCCAGTTTATAGACAGAATATCTTCCAGAATGAAAGCAATTGGATTTACAGAGCATCGTAAATTATTAGCCTGTTTTTTGTTATTGGATATAACTTGCCTAATCATTTATTCATTGATTTGTAGTGATGAATATTCAGTCCTGTGAAGAAAATATTAAATGTGAGTCCAAGTTGAATATATCATTTCTTCTCTCTGGCTAAATTAGCTCCGGAGAATGTGGTCACTGAGATGCTTTGGCAGATGTCTTTTATTACTTCCTGGCTTTATCAGAGGTGGAGATTTCATAATCAGATGTGGTTCCTTTATTTGTAGATCTGATGTCTTCATCTGCTTGTCTAGTGACATTGAAATTTTTAGATTCTTTACTGCTAGCTGGTAAACCAATAATTTAACTTTCACATACTTCTGTTCCTGTGGGGTTACAGACTATCTGCTGTTTGAAAAATCATTGTTTGTAGTCCTTTTAATTTGATTACAACTTCTGGAATTTATTTGGTGATTTCCTTAAATATATGGCATAAGACTTCAGCATTTATCCACATTTTAGCACTTGTATTTGCATGACCATGTTGACTAAACCTACAAACTGACAGGTTAAACCAAGAATTCAAGCCCAGTTTGTTATGCCACTTCTGACTAAACTCTTTTTCATGTTATTTTTGTCAGTTATGGCCTAATAAATTATAATCTTACCAAGAGACACAACACAAGCAAATGAATTGTTTAACTGTGCATAGTAACTTTAACTCTTAATCCAAGAGGAATATTTGATTGTCTTGATAATCAATAATCATTATTAAATAAGATGCAGGCAATTATTAATTTTTCTATTAATGATAGTCTTTGTATTTTTGACACAATGGATACTGCAGACTTGATATTCAATTCAAATAATAATTTTGCATTTGAAATTTAAATCAATGTCTCTGACATACTTTATATAGGCAGTGATAGTTTTTCATTTTACATTATTTTTATGGCCTTTTGGAATGGATATTTTCATTCTTTTTGGATTCATATTTTAAAACAACTAACTTCTGTGTGACTGAAATGCTTACAAAACCTACTTACTATAAATCAATATAGATATTTGATTTGTGTGTGTGGTTTAATGTGTCACATAAATATATTTTTTTTTGTTTTGATTTTGCTGATTTATTCAGGCCGTTTTTATTACTGTTTGTCCCAGTTTTCTGATTGACAAATTAAATAATGTAGTCAAATTTTATCAATGGACCCATTTTATTCACTGTTGATACAGCTACAGTTGCCTGAGAGATTACTGAATCAAACATAATATCAGGATTCATCAACAACTTCATCATAAAGTTATAATTATTGTTCCACAAAAAAAAAACTAATCATTTTAAAAAGCCCCAAAATTCATAGCTAAATATAATCTTTCTAAGTTTTGCAACAACATCTCTTACTTGCTTCCCTCAGCTTGGATACAGAGATTGAAGTGGTATCTCTGTAGAATTATTATTGGTTTTGAGCAGAAAAAGATTGATAGTATAGATAGTGCTTTGTCAACATCAACTTCATTCAGAAGCATGGAAGCTGTTTGAGCATGTTGGATTATTATAAATTTGAGAAGTACAGATACCCAGAAATGTGCCTGATTTTAGGTTGTATTTTAATTTGATTAGCTTGCAGTAGGTTGGCTTATTATCAGGATAGCTTGGATGAAACTCTTCTAATGAATGAATTTTTGATACTTTGATTTTTTTTATATTCGGAAAATATTTTTTGACTTTTATTTATGGTAAATGTGTAACCACTAGTGTTTGCTTCTTTAATGTTTTATTGATGTACTAATAATGTTAGTTGTCATTTTTTGTAATGAATAATAAAGATCTAGAATCTTTATAGGGGTAAGATCCTTCATGACTGCACCAAATCTATTGTGTTTATATATAAATGTTATAAAAAGAAATGATATATATATATATATTCTGACCTATTGTGTGTAGTCTAACTTCTGGGCAATATAATATTATATAAATGGGTCTAGCTCAGTTAACGTTTACATTCGGTTAAATGCAAATAATTAATAAATAAAATATTCTGCATTAATATTAAATATTTTACTAGCTCAAATTAATAAAATAATAATAAGGATCAGTTTATAAAATAAATAAATAAATATTTATTAAATCATGAGACTTGGAAGTGAGACACAGATGACAAGAAAGATTACATTGAGCCAATATCCCACAGGATATTACCTCAGTGGCATAAGATCACTATTCCCCTATTATTATCTCAAATAAATAAATTTATAGCATTCTTACGACTTTAATAATAACTAATCATTAAGATTGAACTAGTAATTAAATCTTAATCTTTTATCTACAATAACTTAGATAAATAAAATCTCAGGTTCATAAAACCACTTAAAGTTAATCAAAATCACTGTAGTAAAGCATGATGAGGAATTTAATGTCAAACTTTACCACACCTAACTAATAATAATAATAATAATAATAATAATAATAATAATAATAATAATAATAATAATAATAATAATAATAATAATAATAATAATAATAATAATAATAATAATAATAATAATAATAATAATAATAATAATAATAATAATAATAATAATAATAATAATAATAATAATAATAATAATAATAATAATAATAATAATAATAATAATAATAATAATAATAATAATAATAATAATAATAATAATAATAATAATAATAATAATAATAATAATAATAATAATAATAATAATAATAATAATAATAATAATAATAATAATAATAATAATAATAATAATATTCTTCATTGTATGATCTAATTTCTACATAACTTTTCATCCACTATAATTCCTATTCACCATAATAATACTAAGGAAAAAATACAATATAATCTTTTATATAATAACGTAATAAATATGTGGTAGCATCTTATAATCTGAAAATATATGTGGGGCAACGGATAGCATTTATAATTTGATGTACTATTATAATAATCAACTTATGACCATAGAGATAATGTAAAATGTAATTTCTTAAATAAATAAATTCCAAGAAAATATTAGAATACTTAAAATAATACTTTACTTATTTCTGTGCAAATGTTATGTTTAATTCAAATTTCTGTGTTTATTATGCATTGTAATGGTAAAGAAAACAATCTGAACACACAAATTTTTGAAAAAACAACAACAAATTTAACAAAGTTTTATTATAACAGATATAAATAAAACAACAATCTATTTACACTAATTACACTTGGTATAATAAATTCGCACCATTATACATTTCTTATTCACTGTAACTACTAATACAATAGAAAATCAATTTAAGTCTTCACTCTGACTTAAAAAAATAATAATACAATTTTTATATCTCTTTGTTATCAAATTTTATGATAATATTATACCTCTTTATATTTAATCTGAAATATTATCTCTTTAAATATTATTACAATATGCCTCGTTAAAAACATACATTGAAGCATAGAATGGAAAACACAAAAAATAACAATATTGAATATGAATCTTTTTGCAACATAAATTTTCATTTTGCAATGATATGAATATTAGACACAAAATATCTACTGTTGATTTCTTAATACAATACATGGACATCGTTGTTAACCATACTATGATTATTATACCTAATATATCCTACTTAATATTACTTTTATATAGAATAGTTGCAATTATTGATGTACTTTTATTATTTAAATAAATATAAAATTGTACCTATGCTTGTCTTGTACTGTTTTGTGTTACTACATTATATATTTTGAAAAATATGCAATACTTATAAAATAAAATAAAATATTTGAAATTATTTAACATTTCAGAGCAACTTTGCTTTATTTATTTTATTCTTGAAATTTATTTTATTTCCAAAATAAATATGGAACATATTCTATGATTCTTTACCATCTATTCAGTTGGATTCTTAATTCCATTTTGCATTAACTCTAATCCTCCTTCTAAGTAAATGAACTTATCCTATTCATTCAATAACAATTCTTAAATTCTAAATTTTTTTTTTTTTTAAATTACAATACGGTTCGATGTAATTGCTTTGGAAAATCATGATAGTGAATAGATATGTAAGCATACGGAAGAAAACTAAAGTCCTACACAATAGTACATATTAAATAAAATACCATGGCACAGGGTATCTATAAAATAGAGGCATGATCCATTTGTCTAATGTCCTCCATTACCAACAATGATGTCAAAGCTATTACTTCAGCTTTATTGAAGATAACAGTACTCAAATAAAATAGACACTGCCCACAAACAAAACGTACCAGCTACAGGGCTTTGTTAACTGTACTCCGATACTTAATAAGATTCCCCCAATAAATCCTACATTAATAACATCTCATTGGTTTCATGTTTTTAAACTTACTACCAAGTCACTATCTTCTCAAAATTCCCCTATAGATTTATCAAATCCACACCGACAAATAAGACTAACTCATATGATCAAAATAATAAACAAAATTCAATCGTAATTGGAACGATCTCACTAATCTACAAAAAAAGTTTACTTTACTTTCCTATACAATATTCTTGAACAACATATAAAATAATCATTATCTATACTTTAAATATCTAATAATATTAAAGTTTTTTGTAAAAGAATCATATAATTATTCATCATTATATGGTGTTACTAATAATATGAAATTAAAGTATGTATATTCCTTGAATAAATAAATTCTAATCTTATAATTTAAATGTGTTGTATAAGTGTGTTCACATACAACCTAACATTCACACTTCAATATAATATAATTCATTGATAATCTGCAAAAGAAAAAAATATACATTATAAAAATATCAATATCCACAACTATTACCTAAGTGATATCAACTTGTTAATCACTTATGACATCTTCGTGTCCATCCATTAAATAAACATTGCATAATATAATTTACATCTATACTTTCACACTTAGAAATATTAACTTATTTAAATTATCAAACTATTTACTATAAAACTATAATAGCATTAGTACTAAATTAATATTCATGTACATATCCTACTAATTAAATAATATTACACTTAAAAATTAAAAACTAAAGTTAATAAAATAAATCAAGACATAATTACATATATCTTCGATATTGACGAATGTTCTTTACAAAATTCAAAATATTTTTTTTTATTTTCCTGGAGAGTTTTCTTTTTTAAAAATTTTTCTCCTAAAGAGCAATTAAAAACCTCAACCATTGCTAAATAAGTCCTCTTGTTCTAGTGCTTGATGACAAAAACCTCCCCAAACTTGGCACATGCGCTGTAAACTGCTTCCTGTGTCATGAATGAAGTTTAAAAATGAATGATAAAAATAAATAAATTGCGACGTCTAAAAATCTAAAAAAATTAATGAGAATAATCATTAATCTGTTCTAGAAAAGTTTATAGAGTAATAGTTTATAGTTTCTATTCTCCAGAACAATGATTATTAAAATAATAATAAAACTATAATGTTGAAAAATAATATTTTTGAAGCTTCTTTTTCATAGAATCCTTTATTGCCTTGGTGATGCATCTTATTCCAGAAACTTGACTATGGACAATCTGGATATGACTTTTTGCGCAATTTGCAAAATATTTTTTCCATAAATTCAGTAATTACTTATTATAATTCCTCGTATTTCAGGTTTATTTGTCAGGATAATTTATTATTTACTATCCAATTAGAGTTATTTTCCATTATGATACAATTATCAGTTTTTTTAAAAAAAATAAATTCTAGCAAATGCGTATAACCTTATATAACATAGGTTTTATTACATACACTTTAAAATATTCATTTAGATATTATTTATGACTGTTTTTCTTTAAATTATTTACAATGTTTTCCTTCAAAAGAATAAAACATTTATCTCCATAGCTTTATTTCCATAAAATTTATTATAAGTTTGTCATATTATTTATGTTTTGAATACGAGTATCTCACTACTAAAAAAAATAATGCATTGTTACTTTTAATTTACAAGTAGCTTTCCCGTTAAGCTTTCTGTCTAATGACCAATATAATTCTTTGTTTACTAAAATAGTTCTCTTCATTAAGACCATTAATATTACACTAATAATTATCATTCTTACTTTTAAAATATTTTTAATTAAGCATGTATTATTTGTTGGCATTTCCATATTTTTTACCATGAAGTCGCATTAAGTTTTGATGAAAATTCTGGTAAAGGGAACTTTAAATTTAGCACTGCATCCTTTTAATAAAAACTTATTAATATTTATTTATATTATGCTCTCTTTGCAAATACTTACAATTTAATATCTTATCAGTTCGCAAATAAATTATACAAAAGCACTAAAATTGACTAAAATAAAAAATTTAAAAGTATAAATTTTTAAAATTACTAGCACAGACACAGACTTAATCGTGCAGCAGTATTTATACCATACAAAATACATCATCTTATTGGTGGATTTTGCTTTTCATCTGATACTTAATTTGCATATTACTACAGTATCATACAATTACACTTAAAAAAATAAAATATGACTCATTATTATTTTAAAAATATTACTTAAAATATTAATCTTAAATCAATTACTATACTTCATTAAAATTAATTAAACATTTCAAAATAACTTTTAAGAACAATATTTTATCAATTTATTCCACTTTTTTATATTTAATATATCTATTTTATTTTAAAACAAAATATTTAATTTTTATTAATTGCATTTGTTTTATAATACTATTTAAAACATTTTATAATGACTACTAATTTTAATTGTTTCTCTTGTGATAGGGAAATAAATATTCTCAATTCTATAGTGTAATTTTTAAAATATTTTGAACTTTGTTAATACAAATACTAGCAAGCATGTGTGCATAACTGTATTATACAGGTCACATGACTTACAACTGAGACAGATTGTATCAACTTTCTGCCTGAAAATATTAAATGTTAATTGCAACAATTATTATATTAAATAAATAATACAATAATATAAAATTTGGAATAATAATTTTGAAAACATAGAATTAAATATAACTTTTTCTGCCACAAATCTCACTTTTAAAACATATATTATTAAATAAAATAATTAAATATAATTTATACCCTAAAATATAGCATTTATTTAATTACCAGTTTTAACTATTAAAATTCAACTTTTATAACATATCTTAAACATTTATTGCTGCATTCTTTATTATGGCCAGCTTTTCCAACTATATGTAATTAATATTTTAGCTGTATTTAACTGTTTTAAGGTTATATATTATAATTTTAGGCATTATATATATTTTTAGCTTTAAATTGTACTTTTAAAATATTATCAATATAATATAATTGTTACACAAAGAGAACAGATCCTAAATTTAAATTTTTTTATTAAATTGCTATGGCAAACTAATTTTGACCTATAGAAAAGGGCACAATATATATATATATATTGTGATGACCACGTACAATCATTGTCACACGTATATATTTATTAATAAAAGTAGATAAGTTAGCTACTAGAAATTAATAAAGGTAAATGGGTTAGCTACTAGAAATTAAAAAAAGAAGGAAAAGAATAAAAGTTGAGATTTAGAAACGTCAAAATTACTTTTGATTTTTTTTAATAGTAAGAGAAGAGGAAAGAGGTGCATAAAGAAATGCATCTCTTTCTCTCTTTTAAAAACAACAAACTAGTTGAACGCTTGAGAGTTATTTCTGATTATTGCAGGAGAAGGGAAGGAGATGCATAAAGAAATACATTTTTTTCTCTTGCATAAAAAATATTGTAAGTTAAAATGAATTGTAAACATAAACTTGAAAAAATGAATTATAAAATTTAAGTAAAAATTAAATGAAATATATAATATAAAACAATATGGCCATACAAATTAGAGGTGTGAGAGTCTGTTGGACTAATTGAATTCCACGGCAAAGAAGAATGTAACTGAAGGAAAAGTTTTATATTTATAGTTAGAGTAATTAAAATCTACATTCCAGTCACTAATTAAAGATACATGTTGATATGAAGTTGTTGGAAATTAGTAAGAATTAATTAAAAATTTACAGAAAACAATGAACAAAAGAAAGGACAGTAAAACAAGAATTACACTTATCTAGATTATTATGAACAGAGATTTCAAAGAAGCAGCAGCAAAAAAAAGAGAAGAAATGAAAGAAGTGCATGGCTAGAGGTGTTAAGGGGATGTGGATTCATATTCAATCCATTTGACCACTTGCACGATGTATAAGAGCTATGCCTGACCTGCTAGAGAGACAGCCACTTCTGTAAATAAATGACTGAAATCGCTTAAAGAATCAAGAAGAATTAAGAACTGGAAAGAGAAAGTAACAAAACCAAATTCAAAGAGAAATCAATCCAGCCAACAGTGTGAAGGACATACTGTCTCTGCAAAAAAGGGATGATCTCCCACTGGAGAGTAATGAGCACTCAGATAGACTGCCCATGGGAACAACTACAAAGAAAACCTAGGTAATCAAAGCATGCATGCACTTTATTTTTTTTAATATTCGTAAATAAATAAAAGAGGAAAGAACTAGACAATAAAAGCTAATTTGGAAGGAATAATCTTGATAGATTTAGAACACTGCCCAATAGAACTTCAGGAGAGCTTAAATATGTAACTTTATCATTCAATGTGTTTTACTCTATTTCATTATTGCTATGTATGTTATATAAGTGTGTATTTTTTATTGCTATTATGCATTTTTTATATATGTGTGTGTTTATTATTATTATGTAGTTATATCAGTGTGAATGCCATTAAACATCATTCCTTATTTTAAAATGTTTAAATTTGCATTATTCTACTATCACCAAGCTACAACATGGGGGGAAACTATAATTTATTGATTAAAAAGCAAGGTTGATTTTTAAAGCATTTGTGTGCTGCTTGTTTGTGAGAATCTCTTAATTATAAAGAAATATAAATTGCAAGCACTGGACATTTGTTAAATTTCTTGGAAATAGTTTGCTTTGTTCAGCAACCGAGAGTTCTTGATCAGGAAAAATAATGCCAAGATACTATGTATGTATTGTCTAGGGGTTCGGTCAAGGGAATAGATACAAAGTAAATTTGTATCTGTATTTGCTCTCTGCTTGTATTATAATGGTGTTGGTTAATTAATTAATTAATGATTGATAAATTTGTATTAAAACTAAACTATAAAACAATATCATTTACAGTTAGAGACAAAGCCAGGATATTTCAGTGATAGCTAAATTGATAATAAATAAATAAATGAAAGGAAGAATAAAATGTAAAATAAAAATAATAAATACTAATACAACTAAATATAACCATATCCATTACAATTGGAGGCCAAGCCAGGATATTTTGGTAATGAATAATTGATAATAAATAAATGAAAGGAAGACTAAAATGTTGTAAAATAAACAAAAAACAAAAAATAATAATAAATAAAATAACCATATCCATTATAACTGGGGGCCAGTCCAGATGATTATCACATTTTCAAGTTCAGCCTACTTGAAGTTGATTACAAAAAAAATATTAAATAGATTATGCAGTAAGTAAAGTTAAATGAAAAAAGGGAAAGAAAACTTGGGGTAGACAAAAGCAAGAAATAAATAAAATAATAAAGGGGAAAATGAGAGAAAGAGAATGTGATATAATTTGGGAAGTTAGGTTGTAAATTGGAGACAGTTGCAGAGGGGTTTTGAAGGCAGGCATGGTTGACTGAGTATTAGTGAGTGAGATGGGGAGAGTCAAACAAATGTACCTAGTGTCAGTAAGATATAAAGTAAATAATGTAAAATAATTCTATAAGGAGAGAGTTAGAAAAGTAAAGCCATAGACTAAAATATAAGTGATTAGTTTGTGTGTTAGACAGATTTGATGCACACAAGATCAAAAACAAAAATGGACACTCCAGTGGGCAAAATAGAAAAACCTCCAAAGAACAAATGGAACCATCTGGAGAAATAGCTAGTGAAGGAGATATAGAAATTAGCAAGGAATGGAGATGACACTTGATAGTAAAAATAAAATAGAAAGCTACAGTATAATGGATATGCTCATGAAAATAATGGAAAGTCAACAAAAGTTAGTTATGGAAATGAGGGAGAGAGATGAAAACAATAGAAGGAGGAAAGAAGAGTTGGATGAATGACTAAATAAGAATTTTCGTCAAAAGATGGAACAAGTAAATTAAAAATGTGAACAAACCTCATATTAGGTGAAGGTTGTAAATGAAAGGTTGGATCACCAGGAGGAATTATTGGGAAAAATAGAGCAGTGCCTTCTGGAAGAGGGGGGGGAGTAAAACATGGCAGAGAGTTGAAAGTAAATGAGGGGATGGGATATGTAGAATATAATCTGAAAACAATGTGGCATAAAGTAGAGCAAGTTAAGTTAGAGCAAGGGGAGAAAATTGAAGTAATAAAAAATGAAAATGGAAAAGTTATAGAAAATCTATGACTAGACGTAAATCAGTTAGCGGAAACAGTTGAGAAGATAGAAGTGAGGGTAGAAAGGGGTGAAAATAAAATGGAAATATAATAGAGATGACCAAAGCTAACAGTAAAGAGCAAAAAAGTATAAGCAAGTGCTTGCAAATAAGTAGAAAAAGTAATAATGTGGAGCAAATGCTTATAGGCCCAGAAGGAAAGACTGTCGAACAAGTTACTGAGTCACTGAATGCGTTTGACAGCACTAGGCCTAATTACAAGGTGGAAAATCAGGGATTTAAAAGCCCAGCCCAATTATCTGCACATAAAAAGGATGCAATTCAATCCTCATCATGATTATTGGGAAGGAAACCAGGCATTTACTGGTAGATCAGAAAGAGCTAAAATGTCATGGCAGACCGGAAGAGGTTCAGACCTAAATTATCTGGATGAGCAAGCTGACTCTAGTGGACATCGGAACAGTGCTCCAGTTTCAAGCACAAGTGGATATATGTATAGTAGAAAGAATGATAAGAAGCCTCCAGATAAAAACTAAGCTTAAAGAAAATAAATGGACGGATATGTCAGTTTGATGAAACAGATAATGTCATAGAATCATGATTCAATAAACCTATGACAGGTGGGGCAAATTGTCTCACAACAAATGATTAAAATTACAATAATAAGTAAATAATAAAATAGCATTCACGGAGTGTTCTATCAATGATTAAGTTAATGGATCATTTTGTGCAGTCAAGCATAGTGAGACAAAGGTCGTAAATAAAAGTAATAAGAAAAAAAGGGAGAGAAATCTGTAAGTAATTTATTCGTGCAATGATCTGTCAATTGTAAATGCAAATATAATTAGCAAATAAATAAAGTAAAGATAGAAATAATAATTGTTCAGGCTCATTAATGAAACAATTAATAATTAATAAAATAAAATAAACAAATAATAGTGATAATACTTAAATGATAGATATCACTAATAGGTGTATGAGGTTGCAGATTGAGGCATATATGTGTGTGTGGATGCATTATGTTTGGGTCATAGTTTGAGTTTGATTCAGACATCTCTTTGCTAACTGTAAATTCACATAGCTTCTGGTGGTAAAACTTTTTAAATGAAGGACCAGTAAAAATCCTGGGCTCGTTATCCCTGCTGGATGAAACTCCCAGCCATGTAAAATATAATAAGAATTATTGTCTTGAATAAATAAAATAAAGAAAGAAAGAAATAAAGAAAATAAGAATTTGTTGTTTGCACAAGATGAACAGGCAGTAGAAATATCCTGCTGTTCACATGCTTTAAACCCTTTTATGTTTTGGGTGGAGAGTTAAGTTATGCCATGGTCTCGTATGTGTAAAGATTAAATTGGTTGATCAGCCAAAATCGATCAGAATGAATTGAGTAGTTTTATCTAGTTGTCTGTCTGCAGTCATTCTCACTATCATCATTACTCATCATGATAGAGTGGAAAATTATGTAATAGAAGCAGAATAGGGGTTGAAAATGAAGAATTAAAATAAGTTCGCTTCTCAGACTAAGATTTGACCTGATTTTAATTCTCAAAAGCAGGTGGAGTGGAATGTGATGACCATATAAAGTGGTCATCACATGTATATATTTATTAATAAAGGAAGATAAGTTAGCTACTAGAAATTAATAAAGGTAAATGGGTTAGCTACTAGAAATTAACAAAGAAGGAAAATAAAAAAGTTGAGATTTAGAAATGTCGAAATTACTTTTGATTTTTTTTAATAGTAAGAGAAGGGAAGGAGGTGCATAAAGAAATGCATCTCTTTCTCTCTTTTAAAAACAATGAGCTAGTTGAATGCTTGAAAGGTATTTCTGCTTATTGTGGGAGAGGGGAAGGGGGATGCATAAAGAAATGCGTTTTTTTCTCTTGCATAAAAAATATTGTGATAAGTTAAAATAAATTGTAAACATAAACTTGAAAAAATTAATTATAAACTTTAAGTAAAAATTAAATAAAATATATAGTATAAAACAATATGGCCGTAAAAATTAGAGGTGTGAGAGTCTGTTGGACTAATTGAATTCCATGGACAAAGAAGAATGTCTCTGAAGGAAATGTTTTATAATTATAGTTCAATTAATTAAAACCTACATTCCAGTCACTAATTAAAGATATATGTTGATAAGAATTCATTGGAAATTAGTAAGAATTAATTAAAAATTTACAGAAAACAATGAACAAAAAAAAAGAACAATAAGACAAGAATTACACTTATCTAGATTATTACAAGCAGAGATTTCAAAGAAGCAGCAGCAAAAAAGAGAAGAAATGAAAGAAGTGCATGGCTAGTGGCATTAAGGGGACATGAGTTCATACTTGACTTATCTGACCACTGACTCACAATGTATAAGAGCTATGCCTGACCTGCTAGAGAGACCACTGCTTTTGTAAATAAATGACTGAAATCACTTAAAGAATCAAGAAGAATTAAGAACTGGAATGAGAGAGTAACAAAATCAAATTCAAAGAGAAATCAATCCAGCCACCAGTATGAAAGACATACTGTCTCTACAAAAATGGGATGACCTCCCACTGGATGGTAATGAGCACTCGTAAAGACTGCCCATGGGAACAACTACAAAGAAAACCTAGGTAATCAAAGCATGCATGCACTAGACAATAAAAGCTAATTTGGAAAGAATAATCTTGATAGATTTAGAACACTGCTCAATAGATCTTCAGGAGAGCTTAAATATGTAACTTTAATATTCAATGTGTTTTACTCTATTTCACTATCGCTATGTATTTTATACAAGTGTGTATTTTTTTATTGTTATTATGTATTTTTTATATATGTGTGTGTTTATTATTATTATGTATTTATATCAGTGTGAATGCCATTAAACATTATTCATTATTTTAAAGTGTTTAACTTGTGTTATTCTACTATCACCTAGCTACAACATGGGGGAAAACTATAATTTATTGATTAAAAAGCAAGGCTGATTTTTAAAGTATTCATGTGCTGCTTGTTTGTGAGAATATTCCAATTATAAAGAAATATAAATAGCAAGCACTGGACATTTGTTAAATTTTTTGGAAATATTTTGCTTTATTCAGCAATGGAGAGTTCTTGATCGGGAAAAATAATGCTAAGATAATATGTATGTATTGCCTCGGGGTTCAGTCAAGGGTACAGATATGAAGTAAATTTGTATCTGGATTTGCTCTCTGCTTGTATTGTAATGGCATTGGTTAATTAATTAATTAATGATTGATAAATTTGTATTAAAACTAAACTATAAAACAATATCCTTTACAGTTGGAGGCCAAGCCAGGATATTTCGGCAATACCTAAATTGATAATAAATAAATAAATGAAAGGAAGAATAAAATGTAAAATAAAAATAATAATAATAATAATACCACTAAATATAACCATATCCATTACAATATATATATATAAGTACATATTTTTTCATCTTCTACACAATATATTTGCAAATATGTTTGCTATAGCATATGCTTGAAACATTGACTTGGTATGTAATTTGTTGTTGTTTATCTTTTGAAGAAATAGACATCAGATGTCATTCCAGTTAACATTTCTAGATGTACTATGATGGCTTGGCTCATATGTAGTTATGGTGACACTTCAAGTTGTTTTATGGCAGATTTCCTCATGATCTAGCAGCTTTCAATGCTTTAGCTCATATCAGACAATGGGTGATTACCCTTCATCTCTTACAGTAATTGTTGTAGTCTGAATTTATCTTCAAATGGATTGCCTATTTATAAACATATCTTTCATAATGAAAGCAATAGGATTTACTGAGCATCATCACCAATTGGTCTGTTTCTCATATTGGATACATTATAGCTATTTATTATGTACTTGCCAGGAATGTTGAATGCTCACTCTGATGAAGATTATATGCAATCTAGACTAGTCCAGTAATTTAGGGTAAGCTGAGCTACAACAAAAAGATGCTTTTAACCCCAAAGTTCCTATAGATAAAAACAATTTTCATCAGGTTTGCTTATTTTAGAAAAATGAGATCAACAACAACATCATAAATATATTGAATAACCTCTACACTACTATATATCTTTTTCAAATTGTATGAATAAAGATACTATAAAATACAACTCTCAAGATTCATTTTGTGCTGAACCACTACTCATCAGTTGGCCTAAATCACCATCTCTCATGTATATTTCTATTATATATGCAATATTTATCAATAGTAAATTTGTTACATTTTTTATTTACAAGTGTCAACCCATTTTCCACTTCAGATAAATAGAGTAATAATTATCTCAGTTTATTTTAAAGCTAGAGTAAGACAATCTCTAATTTAAGATGACCTATGATGATTATTACTGTATAAAGTGGTGGATGGAGTAAGGTTAACACTTTTTAAAAAGTAACAATTTTTAATGATTATCTACGTTGAATAAAAGCCTTCTATGTGCAAAAAATGCCAAGTCTGATTTTAAAAAAAGTCAGGAAAACAATTCACACTTGTATTGGTCTGAATTTGAATATAAGTTACAAAAAATGACTTCTATATGCACTATCACTGCTCTACAAGACTTTATATCAATAATAAAATCGGTACATTCATATATTTAACTTTTTTCTTATTTTAAGAACCTATTTACATTTTAAAATACTTGGATACTATAAAATTATTAGTAAACTGGTTGAACTGAATTATTTTGTCTTTTGGCTAATTCACCCCTAATGAATTTTTTTGTAAGTATTATACATTTAAATGCATGTAAAACAGTATATTTTAGTATAATAATTTTTTTCAAAAAAATTCCATGCTAAAAGATGGAAAAATCAAAATTATTACTCTTACAATAGATACATGCTCTGACCTGACATGTTCAGCCATTGTCTCTTGCCAAGGCTATAAACATTTGGTGTTTTACGGCTTTGCAGTTTCCAATGATGTAGAAATATGTGTATTTGCAAATTTATTATGGTTTTAATTTTTTTAAAAAATAATTTGCACTATATTCATTATATATCAAAAATATAAAGTATTAATAACTCATTTTGACATGAAATACTTTATTTTCAGAAATATAATATTATGTTAGCAGCAAATGTAAATATGGCCTCAAGCAAATTAAAAAAAATAGCTTTGACAGCAATCAATCTATGTTATATTTACAGTAAGAAAATACCATAACTTAGCAATAAATATTTCAAAGTTTAAACTTTTAAAACAATTCATTAGATATAAGAGAAATAAATAAATATCCATATACATTTTTAAAAATAGTAAGAAACAAGAAATATTAGGTTAATTTTATAAACTGAAAATATTTCCAGAAATGATAATAATTAATGTCTTTGTTTTGATTGCATCCTTATTTTTTTTAATATTTTCAGAAACAAATGTGAAAATGTAAAATTTATTTCAGTTGTAGACAAAAATATCTATTGAATGAAGTCAAAATTATCATTTTCTGAAAAGAAATAATTATTTTATCATATATTTTACATTGATGTGTGAGGCAAAGAAAAACATCAGAAATGCTGAAAAGTAAAAGACATGATGCTGCAATTTGGACCAGTTAGCAAATAGTTTATTTTTTAATATATATACATATATTCTACTGGATACTCAATCTATTCTGAAACAGAGGGCGCCACCAGACCACTGTGTCTGGAAAATTTGTTTACTGTGATCAGAATAGAGGATGATGATGGTTTGCGACGACTAGACTCAGGGAGAAACAAGAGATCTTAATTGTTTAGACAATTGAGACAAAAAGCACAAAGACAAACGTCAGCCAAATTAAGTTTAAACATATTTCATAAATTTTATTATGAGAAAATAAATGGTTAAGTATAAGTTTATGACACAATAGATGGGGGTTAACTCAGGTGTGTACCAGACATACTAAAGGCAAAGCTATGACAGACTGACTGATCTTCTAATAAACAAATTTAAAAGGGAGGAAGCAAATTTCGTTCAGCAGAGAATTCACTTAAACACTGGTTTCTACTTTATGATATTTAAACCATATGCCCCTGAAATAGATCAAAGAACCCAGTACCGATGAGCTTTCCGAGATCTAAGCATGGTCAGATCTCGAATGTCCTTATATCGGGATGAACTGCATCAATTACTACATTTAAAATAATGGTGATTGATCCACCTTAAGAACAATCGAAAAATATTGAAATGAAGAAACAATTAAACCTGGTGAATCCCAGCCAAACGATTGGCGAAAATTACTTTAAAATTAATAATTAATGGTCTCAATAAAAGACAAGTAAATGATTAGAAAAACAGTTATGTCTGCCCTAGCAAATAAAGAAAGAAAATAAAATTACAAACAAATTCTGAGTACATGCTCTGATAAATTTAAAGCACACATAATAACTACAAAAAGAAATCTATCAGAGAGTGCTCATGAGTACGAAATATCAAAAGTTTAAATACTCTAGCAGAATGAAAGTATTGCTCACCTGTAATTTAAGAAAGGATAAATTTTATCTTCCTGCTGACGACTTCTAAAATTACAAAGAAAAACACAATTCTAATTTCCACCTTTAGAGATATTAGAAACGAAATCTCCACCTGCAAAAATTAGACAATAAGTCGTCAGATTTTTGGAGGCTAAGCACTAGGGCCAACCCAGAGCATAAAATTACAAGTTAATTATGGAATACTAAACAATTACAGGTAAGCATAAATATATATATATATATATATATATATATATATATATATATATGCTTATATATATATATATATATATATATATATATATATATATATACAAGACTGCTAAAGCATTTATGAAAGCAAGGCATAAATTATAAAACTCCTTCGTCACTCTCCAATAAACAAAACTGAAAGCAAATTTGAAGCTTAAAACTAAGATTCCAAGACACACTATAAAATATTGGAAAACACAGCAAATATTGGATATGAGGCTATATTGATTTAAGAAGATATATTTATGATTAGATTGAGTGGAGATTTAATGAGAATTAATTTACCCTGGGAAGAATAAAAATGAAAATAGTTACCTTTCGGTAAAACAAAGTTCACGTAGAGTGCGCACTTTTACTTAAGTTCATTTTCAGGTTCTTTAGGCAGCAAGGTAGATGTATAGAGGTTGAAGCTTCTTTTAGATGTTCAAGGCATTACTGGAGCAAACTTGGAAGTCAGGGATCTGTCTTTTGTGGAGTTAGCAAGCCATTCAGGTGGTGGTAACAAGTATAGAATTTTTCATTTTGTTGCAGGCAAAAGTATTTAATCACAGCTGATATCCTTTAAGAAATTAAATGTCCGTGCTGATATAAATTCTCACTTGATAAACAGCTTGTCTATCAATGAACAATGAATTAACTGATACTCCAAATTTTCGGGGCTATTTATACTTTGCTCCATTTCCACGAAACACTTTACTTGTTGTCTAATTTCTATGCCTTAGGCAGGGCAAATATTAATCTCCTGCTCAATCTATCTAAGAATTCCACCCAGGGTTTATTTAAATGAAAACAACAACATAAAAAACCAATCTCCGCTATAAAAATTGGTTACAATAATTAAAATAAAAGCTATAGGAAAGTAATTAGCTAGCCAGCTTGTTTTTAAATCAAATGGATTTAAAAACAGGCGGTATATGAAAACTATTTTAAAATAAATCGAAAAACATTTTTTTAAAAAAATCCATTTTACATATAAACGCTTGTGTTTTGATACACGCATTCTTTTTAAATAATAATGAAAATTTAAACCCTAAACGTTTAATTAAAATTAAAAGCTTAATGAATTTCTTTTTTCTTTTTTTTTGTTTAATAACAACACCATTGAACCGGATTTCAATCAGGTTCAACTGCCTCAAAATGTGATCAAAAAAAAAAAAAAACATTCCTGTAATTTTTTTTTTAAACTATAAACACTTTAAAAATATTCTTAGAAATTTGGCCGAACATTTGCCTCTCACTCATAAAAAACAAAACAACATTTCATTTTAATCAAAACCTTTCTCCATTCTCATAATTTATTAAAAAAATCTTTTTTTACTAAAACCAAAAGAAAATGACTGACTAATTTAAATCTAAACTCGGTCAGGTGGTTCCCTCTTATGGGACGTTTGATCACCTTGATGGTCTATCCTAATAAACCTGTCCATGGGTTCTGTTACTATGTTGCCGTAATCTATTTGAGTTATAAATTCGGCCATTTCCTCAATTGAGCGACTACCATTACTCATCATCATTTGCTGTACAGTAGGTGGCATATTATGACGAATGGTCTGTATTATCTGATCATCCGATTGAGGAAACACGGTAAGAGATTTCAATTTTGCCACCTGCCTAAAGAAAAACTGTGCATGCATTTCGCCACGGTTAACAGGATACCTTTCTTGTGATATCTTATAAAGTATCCCATCTTGTCTGGCTTCACTCCAGAAGATCCTCAAAATGGAACGTCTGCAACTCTCAAATGTATGGGGTTTAGTAAACAATGTGCACCACCAATCCAAGGCTGTTCCCTGCAGATGGCTACTGGCGAGTGTAACTTTATCATCTTCAGACCAGTCGTGAATGTGAAACAAGCTATCCAGACTTTCCAGATGAGTCAAGGGGCTTTCTCCCACCTCTGCTTTAAATACTTCAATAAAAATTGTTTTTCCCAGAATCTACTAGTAGTTTCCTCCTGCCTCTTTCTTTCTGAGTTTCTATACTCGTTTGCAATCTCAACTAACCTATATTCCAAGCCTTTTGTTATATCTAGACACATTTGTCCAACCTCAGCTTTCAAATTATCTTGGCTTTCTATTCTATTATGAAATACTTTCTTTATCTTTTCTTCTACAAGTACTATTTTCATTTCTAAGTTAGCAGACCTAATAATATCATGGTCAAGCTGCTCTTTCATTTCTTTTATCTCTTCCTTTACACTTTCCATTTCCTGTCTATCATTTATCAATTCATTTTCCATAATTTTTATAGCTTCTTGATTCTTCTCTACTTCTCCCATTATTTCTTGTCTCATTTCTTTCATTTCCATAATCATTTCTTACTTTATAGCCTGCTGGCCCTATTTAACTTCACTAATTTCTTTCTTCATTGCCTGTTGGCCCTGCTTAATTTCCTCCTTTATTTCTATTACCATCTTCATCAATATCTTCATCATCATCTGTGACTCACTCTCTTCTTTTTCCACAATTTGAGGGTTTTTAAATGAGACAGGACTTTCTTCTACACATGCCGCCCTGTCGCTTTTTTCGTTGACTTCCATTTTTACAAAAAGATTAAATTCGCAATACTAACTTTTTTTAAAAAAAAAAATCTAAAATCTAAAAGCCAATAAAATGCTCTAAATTATTTCATAACAAAGACGAACTATATTTAATTCTTCAAAAAAAATAACGCAGACAGACTTTTTAGAAAATACTCTTTTTACTGTTTATAACTTATTTCATTAAAAAGAAGACGAACTATATTTAACTCTTCAAATAAAATTATTCCGACAGACTTTTTGAAAATACCCTTTTTACTGTTTATAACTTATTTCATTAAAAAGAAGACGAACCCCATTCTACCAAACTGCTACAAAATACATGCAATAATTAACAAAACCGAACCTCCATCTACTAAATCTTGCTTCTTACACCTGAAATCTTTCTCAATTGTCCAAACAAAATTTCACATGAGTTTGAAAACTCAAAGCCTCACATTGGTAGCGCTAAAAATTATTATCCTATCTACTGGATACTTAATCTATTCTGAAACAGAGGGCACCACCATACCACTATGTGTCTGGAAAATTTGTTTACTGTGATCAGAATAGAGAATGATGATGGTTTGCACTGAATAGACACAGGGAGAAACAAGAGATCTTAATTGTTTAGACAATTGAGACAAAAAGCACAAAGACAAATGTCAGCCAAATTAAGTTTAAACATATTTCATAAATTTTATTATGAGAAAATAAATGGTTAAGTATAAGTTTATGACACAATAGATAGGGATTAACTCAGGCTTGTACCAGACATACTAAAGGCAAAGCGATGACAGACTGACTGATATTCTAATAAACAAATTTAAAAGGGAGGAAGCAAATTTCGTTCAGCAGAGGATTCACTTAAACACTGGTTTCCACTTTATGATATTTAAACCATATGCCCCTGAAATAGATCAAAGAACCCAGTGCCGATGAGCTTTCTGAGATCTAAGCATGGTCAGATTTCGAATGTCCTTATATCGGGATGAACTGCACCAATTACTACATTTAAAATAACGGTGATTGATCCACCTCAAGAACAATCGAAAAATATCATTGAAACAAAGAAACAATTAAATCTGGTGAATCCCAGCCAAACGATTGGTGAAAATTACTTTAAAATTAATAATTAATGGTCTCAATAAGAGACAAGTAAATGATTAGAAAAACAGTTATGTCTGCCCCAGCAAATAAAGAAAGAAAATAAACTTACAAACAAATTCTGAGTACATGCTCTGATAAATTTAAAGCACACATAATAACTACAAAAAGAAATCTATCAGAGAGTGCTCATGAGTATGAAATATCAAAAGTTTAAATACTCTAGCAGAATGAAAGTATTGCTCACCTGTAATTTAAGAAAGGATAAATTTTATCTTCCTGCTGATGACTTCTAAAATTACAAAGAAAAACACAATTCTAATTTCCGCCTTTAGAGATATTAGAAATGAAATTTCCACCTGTGAAAATTAGACAATAAGTTGTCAGATTTTTGGAGGCTAAGCACTAGGGCCAACCCAGATCATAAAATTACAAATTAATTATGGAATACTAAATAATTACAGGTAAGCATAAATATATATATATATATATACAAGACTGCTAAAGCATTTATGAAAGCGAGGCATAAATTATAAAACTCATTCATCACTCTCCAATAAACAAAACTGAAAGCAAATTGGAAGCTTAAAACTAAGATTCCAAGACACACTATAAAATATTGGAAAACACAGCAAATATTAGATATGGGGCTATATTGATTTAAGAAGACAATATTTATGATTAGATTGAGCGGAGATTTAATGAGAATTAATTTACCATGAAAAGAATAAAAACGAAAATAGTTACCTTTCGGTAAAACAAAGTTCACATAGAGTGTGCACTTTTACTTAAGTTCATTTTCAGGTTCTTTAGGCAGCAAGGTAGATGTATAGATGTTCCAGCTTTTTTTAGGTGTACAAGGCATTACTGGAGCAAACTTGGAAGTCAGGGATCCATCTTTTGTGGAGTTAGCAAGCCATTCGGGTGGTGGTAACAAGTATAGAATTTTTCATTTTGTTGCAGGCAAAAAGTATTTAATCACAGCTGATGTCCTTTAAGAAATTAAATGTCCACACTGATATAAATTCTCACTTGATAAACAGCTTGTCTATCAACAAACAATGACTTAACTGATACTCCAAATTTTCAGGGCTATTTATACGTTGCTCCATTTCCCGTGAAACACTTTATTTGTTGTCCAATTTCTACACCTTAGGCAGGGCAAATATTAATATCCCGCTCACTCTATCTAAGAATTCCACCCAGGGTTTATTGAAATGAAACCAACAACATAAAACCAAATCTCCGCTATAAAAATTGGTTACAATAATTAAAATAAAAGCTATAGGAAAGTAATTAGCTAGCCAGCTTGTTTTTAAATCAAATGGATTTAAAAATAGGTGGTATATGAAAATTATTTTAAAATAAATCGAAAAACATTTTTTAAAAAAAATCCGTTTTACATATAAATGCTTGTGTTTTGATACGCATTCTTTTTAAATAATAATGAAAATTTAAACCCTAAACGTTTAATTAAAATTAAAAGCTTAATAAATTTCTTTTTTTTTTTTTTTTGCTTAATAACAACACCATTGAACCGAATTTCAATCAGGTTCAATATATATATATATATATATATTGTACTGGGCCATTTATGCTTCTTACATATATCTATACACATTGAACATGGAATGCATGTTATGTAACTGAGCAACGATTGTAGGTATTCAGTTAGACACCATCATTTATTACTTTCTAGAATTGCATCATAAAAAGGAAATTACTACACTCATACCTTTCAAAGATCTGGTTGACCAAGTCCTTTACATGCCACCTCTGAGAAAAGATTGCTCCCTCCCCAGACGGATATGACTGCATAATTTAGATAAGGGTTAGTCTTTTTTTGACTTAATAAAATCAATAATATAGACGCTTTACTTAATACATTACTAGAAAGAGGGATATTCTAATGAATTACTCGATGTCCTGATAGAGATTAATCCCAGGCTAGCTCATCTACTTTTTATCTCAGGAAACTGGTTTGTTGCTTAGCTAATAATGGAGGATAAATGATAAAATCTTAACTAATTACACAGCACAATGTTGAAATTTTAATATTTTATCTCCGCATTTGTTTAGCTCTTAATTTTATAATATTACAAATACATAACAACAGAAATATAAATACGAAACACACTATGAAATTTTATCAAAAACCCCAATTTAAAATCATTAAATATTTACCCCATAGGATAGGATGGTCTAAGTTTCATCTTCGTTTGCACACTCTATAGCATTTGATAGGATATATTCTATATGTGATTTCAATATATATATATATGAAAAACAAAAACAAGTTAATCACGTAACCTGCTATCACTTGTTATTTATGTCCAAAAGATGGTGCTATACCAAAACCGCCAAACAAGTGTAAGATTTATTTTACATAAACGAAAAAAGAGTCAGAAATTAACTACCTCTTTCATTTGCTCACCCCCAGATCAGCTGATTTCAAGCTGGTTTGCTCTCCTCAGTGGGGGATAGAGTATAGAAACTAGATCTAAAACACTGACTCTCAAGTGTTTATGCAAAACGTTTCTATCAGATTGCAAGCGTGAATTTTTCAGACCGGTAAAGTCTTCAAACTCAGCCTAGCAAGCCAGATATTTATATGGATCTGATCTCAGTTCAGAATCACCATATAATCAAAGTCTCTGCAATATATATCATTGCAAGAAAACTTTAAAGGTACATTTATGAAAAACAAAAACAAGTTAATCACGTAACCTGCTATCACTTGTTATTTATGTCCAAAAGATGGCGCTATACCAAAACTGCCGAACAAGTGTAAGATTTGTTTTACATAAATGAAAATGAAAGAGGTAGTTAATTTCAGGGTTCCTGACAGAGATATTTTAAGTGCTGGCTCTGGCTAAGCATTTATCATAAAGCTTGTAGAGGAATTGGCAATCCTCACTGTTTATAACTTACAAGCTTAAGAGATAGGGTCATGTGATCTATGAATTGATCTATGACTTTTATTTTGATTATTTATAGTCTCTGCCAAAAAGTCTTATGTAATTTTATATTGCTATGACTACTACTATATGGCATGGCTGAAGATCTATCAGCCCCATATAGCTATTTGAGTTGGATAGCTGGGTTTGAAGACATGTACATGTCTGAAAATTTCAGATTTTCCACTCAATAGATAACTTTTAGCTAAGTGCTTAGCTTTGGGTTGGTATTTTTAGATCTAGTGTCTGAGCCTACCCTGACACCTCTCTGAGGAGTGCCAAAGCATGAAACCATGGTCAGGGGTTTGGGGAGGGGTTCCTGACAGAGATATTTTAAGTGCTGGCTCTGGCTAAGCATTTATCATAAAGCTTGTAGAGGAATTGGCAATCCTCACTGTTTATAACTTACAAGCTTAAGAGATAGGGTCATGTGATCTATGAATTGATCTATGACTTTTATTTTGACTATTTATAGTCTCTGCCAAAAAGTCTTATGCAATTTTATATTGCTATGACTACTACTATATGGCATGGCTGAAGATC
The DNA here is from genome assembly GCA_028023455.1 of Epiperipatus broadwayi. NCBI lineage: Eukaryota > Metazoa > Onychophora > Udeonychophora > Euonychophora > Peripatidae > Epiperipatus > Epiperipatus broadwayi. Next base: position 88,699 of record JAQFVV010013391.1, read on the forward strand.
TATCAGCCCCATATAGCTATTTGAGTTGGATAGCTGGGTTTGAAGACATGTACATGTCTGAAAATTTCAGATTTTCCACTCAATAGATAACTTTTAGCTAAGTGCTTAGCTTTGGGTTGGTATTTTTAGATCTAGTGTCTGAGCCTACCCTGACACCTCTCTGAGGAATGCCAAAGCACGAAACCATGGTCAGGGGTTTGGGGAGGGGTTCCTGACAGAGATATTTTAAGTGGTGGCTCTGGCTAAGCATTTATCATAAAGCTTGTAGAGGAATTGGCAATCCTCACTGTTTAAATCTTACACTTGTTCGGCGGTTTTGGTATAGCGCCATCTTTTGGACATAAATAACAAGTGATAGCAGGTTACGTGATTAACTTGTTTTTGTTTTTCATAAATGTACCTTTAAAGTTTTCTTGCAATGATATATATTGCAGAGACTTTGATTATATGGTGATTCTGAACTGAGATCAGACCCATATAAATATCTGGCTTGCTAGGCTGAGTTTGAAGACTTTACTGGTCTGAAAAATTCACACTTGCAATCTGATAGAAACGTTTTGCATAAACACTTGAGAGTCAGTGTTTTAGATCTAGTTTCTATACTCTATCCCCCACTGAGGAGAGCAAACCAGCTTGAAATCAGCTGATCTGGGGGTGAGCAAATGAAAGAGGTAGTTAATTTCTGACTCTTTTTTCGTTTATGTAAAACAAATCTTACACTTGTTCGGCGGTTTTGGTATAGCGCCATCTTTTGGACATATATATATATAGATAGATAGATAGATATATACGATCCAAGGTAGATATGTGTTTTATCAAATAACCCTCTGTCTTTTTCCTACTCTAATAAAGATTTTGTTATTGTTGGGTGACATTACTCGACCGCAATTGATAATATTGAAGTAAGATAGTTCTCCAATATATCCAGCACATAGTGGACCATCCAAACAAGAAACTAATCAACTTATTTATTCCTGCATTTTTTTACTATTACTATTACCCTGCATGTAGAAGATGGAACAAATTTATACTAATCGGAATGCAGTTGCTGTAAGTAATAACATACTGAATCCTGCACATGGCAGATTAAAAAGATAGAGTTATTTATAAAGGAATGCATGCAATCCATCATTTTTCAACTATGTGGGAAGGTAGATTTAATGTCCTGTTTCACTGTACGATACATTCTTAAAGAAAAGAACAGTTATTGACTGTAAATTAATCCTGCATGTAGTGGACATTTATGTAACAAAATAGGACTAAAGTGGGTGAACAGGCTAATGCCTACCACTTGTGTGTATCTAAATTTATGAGTAATCTACTTTCCTTAAATCATTAATCTAAACAATCATAATATACTAAAATTTATTTTGGTAATAAAATCTATTGGATCACATATAGAATTAATAATAGTAATAATAAAAAAAATCATTTGTCAAATACATTTAAAAGATTATGTAAATTTTCACTATCTGATTATAGTTATAACAATAAAAAAAACAAATCATTTGTAAAAATATTTAAATCACACACACAAAAAAAATAACTATATTTCGAATTATAAAAAGTTTTACTTCCTGTAGACTTCATTTTCTTCTGTGTTGAGGGCTTCTGAAAGAGATATATACATCCTGAGCAGGCAATTGAGGGGATCTTTTCTATGGATGACAGGCAGAATAGTTCGTAGGCAGCTACACTTTCAAATGGAGAGTCACATATCTTGGTGGTTACATAGGTCTTGAGCAGTGTGAATGCACCAAAGTTGGTTCTCTACTCCATGTTCACTGGGGCAATACTATTCAGTCTTGATTTACTATTATTAAATGTATACATGTTAAGATGATTTCTCATTGAAATTATTATATTAATTCTTTTACTAACTTGTGATATCTTTCTATCGAATCTATTTCTTTCAGCAGCATAAAGAATCTATTTTTTTCAGCAAACTTTTTCTGGTCACATTCCCGATTTGTTTCTAGATTTCTATTTCCAGTTCATTATTTCTTCAATTAAGGCATAATTACAGCTTGCAATGACTTTGAAACTTTTACTATCAATTATATACTTTTTGTTGCTAATTATAAAGCAAAATCAAACATCTCAGTAAATTCAAATGAAGTCACAAAAAACATTATCTGCATAAATGAATGCTTGCATCGATAATCAACAAAAATAAGTCACTTAGTTTTAACTTCACGCATTAAACTCGCTGCCTTCAACTTAACTCAATTCAATCTCCCAACTGAATGAATGAATCAATTTCCAATAATCCCATATATCACCTGATCAGAACATTTACATCCTATTCATTACAGGGTCACCTCTACAAACAATTGCTGTTTTCTATTTTTTTAAATAGTTTAATTAAAACTCTTTTTATCTTTTTAAATCTGTTTAAGAATTTTCTTTTAAACCATTAGTGATTTACATTCCTATCCCATGTTTTAATTAATTTTTAATATGCAGGTGTCAAGCCATGTTCTTTTACAATTTTCTCTAAAAATACTATAACAAAAGAGAAAAATCATTGACCTGCCTGTGGTCATTAAAACCATAATTAACAAAGAAAACAAAAATTTTATAAAGATTACGTGTTGTAACAAGGTTAACATTATTTTAAAAACTTTGTACATAAATTTATTTTCAACACGTAATCCAAAAATAAAAATATACATCGAAATTTGATAGTTTAAAATGAAAACATATTTAGTTGCTGGGTTATTTACATTTAAGTTTCCCAGTATAATTTTATATCCCTTTAACCATATCAAAAATGACACATTTATTAAAATAGAAAAAAAATATGCATTTCACTTTAAATGTATATGATTGTATATTTAAAATGTATCGTCACCATTTATCTTTTTTAATTTAAAACATCTTACGTGTGCTAGTCATTTAAGACTGACTTTGTCACAATATATATATATATATATATATATATATATATATATATATATATATATATATATATATATATATATATATATATATATATATATATTATCAAATGGCCTGGCACAAAGTCTGTATTAAGCACAACAAATATAAAAATGTGCTAGATTAATAATGGAAGTTGGATCTGAGCATTAGAATACCCACACCCACAAATTTAAAATATTGTACACATATAATAAACTGATGTATTTTTTGTATTTTATTGTTTGTATATTTTCAATATATATCTGTTTATGTATTTCGGTTTTCTCTGAAAAATTCAAATAGAAAAAAAGCAAACTTATTAAACAAATGAATCAAATGTTGGAACATATTAGTAAAATAAATAATTACAGCGATTGTTCCAACATACTTATATATATATATATATTTTAATTGTTTTTCTAAAAAGTGTAACTATTTTCTGAAATAAAAAAAAAAGTTAATTGCTTTGGTAAAAACTTAATCAAAAAGCAAAATGTTTGATAACAAATGTAATTAAAATATTTTTTTTTCTTTATGTAGATAAAATAGAAATTCTTTTGTATTGATATCTGGAATGAAGTGGTCTGGGTTTTTCAGGATGGAAACCAAATATTATATTAAACCCTGCTATGTTTTATTTAATTGGAAAAATATAAAAGAATGTTTATAATCTAAGTGATAAGCTGAATTGAAAGGATTGGCTGATTCGTACTTCTCAGAGGGCTATCTGAATTGGTTCTTATGAGTGGTTTTGATAAGTTTAAGGTGGTGCTGTGGGATCCATTCTTTCTTCTTTTGGCATTCAAGTAGCCACTAATTTGGCTCCAAATTCTCCAATCATCCAGCTACTCAGAGATTAATTTATGAACTAGACTACTGCTGATATTTTCTAAGAAATCCATTATACAGTTCTTTTAAGAACTCTTGATTTCTTAAGGATTTAGTGAGCCATTCAAGATAGTGACTGAACATTTAATACAATAATTATTGCATTATAACAGATAGAAAATATGAAGAAATCTACTAGAGGTTCCAGTAAAATGAATGTGGGGTAGACAACCAGCCAGTGCACCACCCTTTCTCTATCCCAAGCCACCAAGATATGATCAGACCAATTCCAGACACCCACAATGATGACAAATGCTGCCTTGCCTATGCCTGAATGAGATGTAATTCTCATTGCACAGCCAGTTGACTTGAAGTCATTCAGAGCTGAGCCCAGTCCAGAGAAAATGAAGATGCCTACATAAGTTTCTTTTATTTTACAAATATTTTATTAATATTGAAATAATTAACTCTGATATTTCCAATTAAATATATTATTATTTTTTATTATTATTAATCATTTAAAAAAGAGAGAGTTGTCTCTCATGTCTGTATATTGAATTTGCAGTTATTATGGGCATAAATGATAAAGCTTTTACTTAAATCTTTTGAGTCAATTTTTCTATTTCAAATTCTAGTATTTTCAAGAGAGGTTGCAATTAGATTCTTTCTGTTGCTATTCATTTTCCCTCTTGTCATTACTCCTGAAATTTGTCATACATATATATATACATGTGTATATATGTGCACATATGCTTTAAATATTCGGTAAATATGATACCTCATGTTTGAGTATTTAAAAATATATTTATCTGTATATTCTTTTAAGTTATTTTTTTGTCACTGCTGCACCCCATGATGCATGCAAGAAGGAATTTATTTATTATAGATTCCCTATAAGCAAGTTCTCTAATGACTTTATATTTAGAATAGTAGTAAGTGTATAATTGTGCTGCATGTATATACATGTATAAGAATTTATTGTAAAAGGCAAATAGATATAGTACCTCATGTTGAGTACTATATGGTATCTGAACTACGCAACCTTATTGACATGCTGAAAAATATGAAATTAGTGAAATATTTCATAGTGGAAATATACTTATGCTGAGTTTTTTTTTTTTTATATTTACTATCAATAAAAAAGGTTGTAAAGTCCTGAGTAAAAGTGCATGCCTGTATAACAGAAAATCTCTTATCTTAAAATATGTGTATATCAAATCATACAGAATATAAATTGTTTCTACAGGGTAAAAAAGGCTCAGACCACTTCCATTCTTTATGAAATATTGTAATGTAAATAGCTCTATGGGTTTATCTATTTTCATATTCATTTAAATTGTATTTATATATTTATCTATTTAAAAGCATCAAATATATATATACGGGTTGTGATAATAATTCATTTTTATATTGTTTTAAGTATGATGGTGGTGGATAATTGGGATTAAATAAATATTTAATCATAATATTACACTTGTTTCATTTTCATATTATTATTTATTTGATAAAATGTTTTCTTTCCTTATCAGCCACATACCTGTAATAATCATTTAACTTACCCATTGAAGACCCTAGATGTGGAGTGACTGAGCTAGCCACATGAGATATCACTCTGCCGGGATGTTAGATATTATTCTCATGCTCCGCTGGACATATGGTATTTCACACCCTTCTAGGAAGGGGAAAATTTTATTTTTATTAGTTTCTAGAAGTGGTGCACAAAAGATATATAATAGACTTTTCAAAGGTGTGTAATTTCCATAAGTCCTAAACATTTGGGCATTCAAGTAAGATATCAACTAAAGGGAAATTTGAACTGGCAGTGTTTGGTTAATTCACTCTTTCTATCAGTTTATCTGGAAGTACCAACATATATATAAGCAATATATGTAATTATATAATCGAATATTTATGAATACTGTAATCAGATATATTTTTAAAATTTTATTCACTTAGGAGCACTTTTAGCTATCCTCCTCATCTTTGTCAACTAATAATTTAAAAGGCCACCCTTCCCACAATTCTGTGATCTTAATGTTTGCTGCCTTCCTGTTAATTAAGTCATGTTTGTATTTGTATATTAGCATAGAATCTTTTATTTTTCTTTTGTTGTTATATATTTCAATTTTCAATATTTTAATGTTATTATAATTGAAATAAAAACCATAAGTACATAAATTATTATGGTCAGGAAAAATGGATGCTAAAACATTATCTACTTTGCTATTTTGATTTGATTTCTGAACACTTTTTAACAACAGCAAATGCTTTTTAGTTCTTTTTTCCAATGTACATCTTGATTCACCTATATATCCACTACCAAACCTACATATCCATTTATAAATCATACAATTTTTATTTATAAATGAGGTTTTACCTTTTGAATTATTTATTAATTTGTTTAATGTAGGAGGTGTGTAAAATGCAATATGAAATATACATTTATAAAAATTCCTTATACAATTTACTTGATCATTTGAAATATATGGTATTGATATCCATAGTTTTTTTGTTAGAAAAAAGATCAATATTATTATTAAAATTTTTATTCTTATATCACATATTAAAATCCCTAATAGCATTATATATATGATTATAATTATAACCAACATTTAACAATTCATTTGAATATATTTCAATATTTCTTGCCTTTATCCAATGAATATTTGCAAAGATTTGTTATTTCTAAATAAAAAAAGACTTCAAACCTGCCATTTTATGTGGCATTGTCACTCTTGATTTATATGGAATATAACATGTTTTTACTATTGATATAATGTTGATACAGTAATCCAGAATACATTGATTTCTAGTTATTTCAAGATCAAAAAACTGAACACCTACTAAATTTTCATCTTTTAACATGCATTCAGTTTATTGATCTTAAAATAACTAGAAATCAATGTATGCTGGATTACTGTATGACCATTAAACCAATAGTAAAAAGAGATTATATTGCATATAAATGAAGAATGCCAATGTTATATAAAATGGCAGGTTTGAAGTCTTTCTTATACAGAAATAACAATCTTTGCAAATATTCATCGAATAAAGGCAAAAATATTGAAATATATTTGAATGAATTGTTAAATGTTGGTCACAATTATAATCATATATATATATATATATATATATAGAGAGAGAGAGAGAGAGAGATAGATAGATAGATAGATAGATAGATAGATAGATAGATAGATAGATAGATAGATAGATAGATAGATAGATAGATAGATAGATAGATAGATAGATAGATAGATAGATAGATAGATAGATAGATAGATAGATAGATAGATAGATAGATAGATAGATAGATAGATAGATAGATAGATAGATAGATAGATAGATAGATAGATAGATAGATAGATAGATAGATAGATAGATAGATAGATAGATAGATAGATAGATAGATAGATAGATAGATAGATAGATAGATAGATAGATAGATAGATAGATAGATAGATAGATAGATTATAACTTTTTGGAATATACCGTGTATTGTTTTCCATTAAACACCGATATTTCGACGGAATAGCAGCCACCATTTTCAAGGTTAACTTTTGAAAGAAAAAATGTTAGATCTTAACAAATAACATGAGTGTGTATGAGATGAGAAGAGAAATTCCAGTTCAGCATTCACAATATGAGGCTTATCAAAATGTTTATTTCCCTCAGTATTTTTACCTATTAATTTTAAGTTAATATTGGATAAAATGAGAGGTTTCCATATAGCTGGAATACGTTGTGCTTCATCAATTCTATTTAAACCAGTAGGTCTCTTTAATATTTCAATTGACTCTCTCATGGTTCTTAAATCGTATCTTTCCAAATTAGCAAGTATTTTTGTATTGTCAAAATTAGGTTTGTGACCAGTTTCTAAATAATGGGAAGTAAAAACTGATGTGCTAATTTTTTGATGAAAATCATTTTTATGTTCCTTAATTCTGACATTAATTCATTTATTAGTTTAACCCACATAGCCTCTTGAGCACCGGAAACATGGAATTTCATATACTCCTTGGTGTTCCAAAAATATTCTTCTTTAGATTTCTACAAAAAATCACCTTTTTTTTTGCCAGTAGAAAAAGTGGTCTTTATATTAAAACAAGATAGTCTTCTACTGATTTTATCAGTAACCCCCTAATGTAAGGCAAAATTACTCTATTAAAAAAGGAATTATCAATTCTATCCTCTTTTTTCTTTTTAGTATTAATGTTATATAAAGCCCTACATATGATGTTTTTATTATAATTATTAGAAAGCAGAATACTTTTTGTAAGTTCTATTTCTTGAGAAAGATGTTCTTTATCAGATAAATTATAAGCTCTAGTGAAAAGATTTTTAGTTACAAAACAAATTTGTGCAGGATGATGATGAGAATTAAAAGTAAGATATCCGTTTGTATGAGTAGACTTTCTGTAAACTGATATTGATGGTATTTCATCACATTTTCTTGCAATTAAAACATCCAGAAAAGAATGTTATCTGTTAATTTCCACTTCAATAGTAAATTTAATATTTGGATGCTAATTATTTATAAAAGCAAGAAAAGAATTTAAAGAATTAATTCCATGAGGCCATATGACAAAAGTATCATCCACATATCTAAGCCAAATAGAAAGTTTTTTAATAGCTGCACATAATACTTGATGTTCAAAATTGTCCATGAAAAGATCAGCAATGACAGGTGACAGTGGGGATCCCATAGAAAGTCCTTTAATTTGTTTAAAAAGTTGAGAATTATAAACAAAAATGTATTTTCAAGGCAATGTTTTGCTAAAGGAATAATAAAATCAGGTAATTCATTGTACTGAGCTATTATATTTAATCCTTCTTCAACAGGAATATTAGTAAACATAGAAGAAACATCAAAACTAACCAATAAATCAGTTCCAGTTAGTTTTAAGTTTTTAATTATTGAAATAAAATGGCTTGAATTTTTAATTCTTGAAGGAATCTTGTCTGTCAATGGCTGTAAGCATTGGGCTAAATAGAACTGATGAAGCACAACATATTCCAGCTATGTGAAAACCTCTCATTTTATCCAATATTAACTTAAAATTAATAGGTAAAAATACTGAGGGAAATAAACATTTTGATAAGCCTCATATTGTGAATGCTGAACTGGAATTTCATTTCTCATTTCACACACAGTCACGTTATTTGTTAAGATCTAATGGTTTTTCTTTCAAAAGTTAACCTTGAAAATGGCGGTTGCTATTCTGTCGAAATATCGGTGTTTAATGGAAAACAATACACGGTATATCCCAAAAAGTTATAATTTATCTACATCATATAACCATGAAAACATTAAGTATAAATATATATAATGTTATAAGGGATTTTAATATGACATATAAGAATAAAAATTTTAATAATACTCTTGATCTTTTTGCCAACAAAAACTATGGATATCAATATCATATATTTTGAATGATCAAGTAAATTTTATAAAAAAATTTTATAAAGGTATATGTGATATTGCATTTTCCACACTTCTTACATTAAACAAATTAATAAATATTTCTATAAGATAAAACCTCATTTATAAATAAAAATTGTGTCATTTATAAATGGATAAGTAGGTGTAGCCATGAATATATAGGTGAATCGAGATATACATTGGAAAAAAGAACTAAGGAGCACTTGCTGTTGTTAAAAAGAGTTCAGAAATCAAATCAAAATTGCAAAATAGATAATAATGTTTCAGTATCCATTTTTTCTGACCATAATAATTTATGTATTTGAGGTTTTAACTTCAATTAGTAAAATATTGTAAATTGTATAAAATAACAACAAAAGAAAAATAAAAGAAGCTATGGTAATTTACAAATACAAAAATGACTTAATTAACAGACAGGTAGCAAATGTTAAAATCACAGAATTGTGAGAAACTTAGTCTTTCAATGTGTTAGTTGACAAAAAACTAGGAGGATAGTCGAAAGTGTTCCTAAGCGGATAAAATTTTTAAAATATACATGATTACTGTATTTATAAATATTCAATTATATAATTACACACATATACATATGTAATATATAAACAAACAATTTAATGATAAAAAATATTATATTTTAAATTCTTTAGTAGTGCTTTCAATTATGTAGTAATGCCCTACAGCTTTAAATGAATTACTCCATAACTGAAGGCACTACTAAGGAATTTAAAATATAATATTTTTTTACTATTAAAATGTTAGTTTATATATTACATATATTACATATAATATTTTTTAAAATAGGTGTTATACTTTTACATTTAATATATATATATTGTACCGGTCAAAACATGTTTATCCATCTAAGATGAGCTGAAACTCACAAAATGTACTTCAAACCCAGTCAAGCCCAAGATTTAGGTCAGGGACCAGTCTGGATTCAAACCCACTCTCTAAGCCCCAGATCGAACACCTAATAAATAACATAATAGTGATGGCACATAAGAATTAATCTTAATCCAGCCGACTAGGAGAGCGGAGAAGAACAATGAGACATCTAATAACTATGACTATATTAAAATATACATAAGCATGGCTGTAATATGTGGAAGTGGAGGAAAAGGAATTCAAACTACTCAAATAAGTTAGACAATAAAATATAATTTAATATACTGACAAATTATTATACATTTATAAATTAAGTACATTAGTATGTGCGTGAATGAGCAAGCGGTAGATAATTACATAGTATCATTCACGCTATTATTTCTCATATGTTTTTATTAGCTAAATAATATATTACAAATAAACACACATCTTTAGTGGGTCTAATATTAAAATGCCAATCGAATATTAGCAAGAATTACATAATACTGCCATTAACGCTTTGGTTTACGGTTCAGAAACATGGTCACTAACATATATTTTTCTAGGAGCATTCTGAAATTCATTATACATATGATATAGACTATTTTCACGCCATTGAGGTCGTGAAAATAAACAAAATACATTTGAAAACATATTTGAAAATGACATTTGATTAGATGACAAAATATTTAATGAAAAATTATTTTAACGATAGTAAGACGAACGCTTTATTTTCCCCAAGGCATATAGATACTCTTAAATATAGATATATAAATTATGACAGTGAGATTGTATGATAAGATTGAAATGACATTAATAATTAATTTAGCTATTAATATTTGTCATTGATATATATTTTAAGCAGAGCTTAATTTTAATATTAGAACATTAAAACTGGGTTATGAAGCAAAAGAAATAATAAATACGAAGAAGTTTGTGATGCTGACATAATAGTCTAAAAATAACTAAGAGGAAAAGGTCATGCTTCTGGATGAAAAATGAAATCTCACATCCCCTTCTTGGGTAGTGCTTAGAGAAAAGTGGATAGGCATGGCGTGGCCCAGACTTTTTCTGGTATAACTGACATGAGAGGCCTTTTATCTATACAAAGTGAATATGCATAGCATGTGCTAAACTTATGGATCACCACCAGAGGCATTTTATACAAAATAAATGTGGTTTCAGATAGCTCAACTATCTATGGAATGAGGTACAAAAAGAAATCTATGGGTTCGAACTTGTCGCAACCCTCAGATTAGAAGCATGTAATATATATATACGAAGATAGACTGAATGACAGAAATGCAGTAATGATACGCGACTCTAACAACATTGAATAAATTTTACTGCTTTAAAATAAATCACCCTTGTTTGAATACTATAATACACCATGCAATTATAATATATGTATAGAGAGAGAATATTTCATTTAATAAAATATACGTTAAGATTTTACCTAGTAAAAGAATCATTAAGATTTACTTAATATTACAATAGTAAAATATTAAAATTTACCCTTTTTCTTTTCTGTTTTTTAAAATAAAACAATCCCACCGTTGATTTTACAATAACTGAAATATTTAAATACAAGATTTGAAATTTTGAGAGTATGGAAAATAAAGTAAGATTAGCAGTAATAGAAAATAATTATAAGTCACCCTTTCAGAATTTAATAAATAATTATAAAATAAATGTTTCAGAGCATTAATTAGCTTGAGTTCTGGATTTTCCAGGTAAAAAACCCAGAGTTAAACAAATCAATTTTTATATTAAAAACGAGCCTAAAATGTTGATTCATAAAACAATCTGGCGAACGTATTAATTTACAGCATTATATATGTATATTTAAAGAAGACATTAATAAACTTGATTCATGAAGGCTTACTTAAAAAGAAGAAAGGATTTTTAAAAATTTCAATTTGTCAGATTGTTTTAGATTGACATATTAATAAGCAAGCAGATATATAAATCGAATAATAATATATATAAATAAATGACTGCACCATAATTTAAAAGAAGTTAAAGCATATGAGATAGGATTAAATTTATAGAAATTATTGAAAAGCAAATTACATATTATTTATGTAAAAAAACATATTAATTTAAAAAATAGAAAACTGAACAATACGTTAGAATCTTGATAGCAGGATTTGAGATTAGTGAGGCTAGATTCATTTTCAAATAGTAGCGTAAAAGTTACCTTGCAATTTTAAGAGTCCAATTTAATACAGCCCGTGCACGGCAATTGAAATGCAAGTTCTTCGGTGGCAGAAAACTTCTATTAGCATTCTAAAGTTCTTTTTTTTTGACCTTTCTTTATTTCATGGCAGCAGGATATTATGGTAGTGGCAGAGGCCGCTGAAGAGTAGTGGATTTACTGCAACATCATTTTAAGTTTCACCATGATATTAACAATCATTTTCATTAGAGTAGCTAATCTTTTTTCAATAGTAGTTAATCTTCCCTCAATAGTAGCTAATCTCTCCGTTCTCCAAAATTCAGTCATTTTATACTTTTTCTTTTATCAGTTGTTTTTGAAGATGCAATTGTAAGATAATGTCCAAAATAAATTCAAATCTATTTCCAGATTAGAAATAGATTTGACAACATGTTTTTTAACAAAAGTATCTCTAATCTTAATCCTCTTTTAAGTAAAACTTTAATTAAAAATACCTACCCCAGATTAAAACAATAGTGCTTCCAACCCTTAATTATTTTTGGACAATTAACAACAGTCATATCTTCCATATTGGATTTTATAATAAATATACAGTTTAATAGAAAAACAAGCAATTTAAAAAGAAAAAGCTAAAAATGACGTATAATAAATATTTAAAAACATCAATATTTTGTTAGTAAGTTTTGCTCCTATATATATTTGAGCTGCATCTATATATAAGTTTTGCTCCTATATATATTTGAGCTGCATCTATAATACTTTAATAAAAAAGAACTAATAATTAATAAAAAGAATTAATAATAATTTTAAAACGTTATTGAAACATTAAATTTTATAATTTAGGTGCGCATCTCAAATATATACATGAAATATATATACGACAAAAGGAACAGGATGGGATATAGGGGTTTGAACACAGGTTAGTAGGTAGAAACATGAAACACAATCTTAAGCTAAGATTGACTGCTTCAATATATATATATATATATATATGATAAACAAAACAAGGTATAAATTTTGTAACTTGCTCTTAGCTTGTATTTTATGATCACTAGATGGGGCTTTACCAATTGCTCCTAAAAAAGCTTTTGTTTACATAAACACTGTGAGAGACAGAATTCATTATCTCTTTCATCAACTCCATCCACTAGACAATTGTTTCAAGCTAGTTGGCTCATCTCAGTGATGGGTAGGAGAACAGAAACTAGATCTAAATACTGACTCTACAATAAGCATTTTATAAACAAGTTTTTATCAGTTTGAAAGCATGAATTTTTCAGATATGTAAATATCTTCAAATCCAGTCAAACAAACTATACAGCTATATGGGTCTGATATCAGTTCAGTTTCACCATATAGTAAAAGCCTCTGCAATATATAACATTGCTTTTTAATGAAAATTCTTCATTTCACTCAGTTTTACCTAGTTGATGAGAATGTCTGGTGGTTGGGAGTGGCCTGGAAGCCTAAATTATACTTCTGTTGAGTATGGGATATGGAGTAAGGGTACTATGAGGATCATTTCTGATGTTGATTTTTATATTCATAGGAAAAGAAAAATAATGTTTATTTAGCATTATTTTTATAAATGATTTTATCCATGTGTTATTGAAAAGTAAGCTGCAGTTAAGCCTAATGGTTTAATTACAAGTGATTTACCTTATTTATTCCTATTATTTTCAACATAGTTATTGATAGGGTTGGTCCTTTCCTGTTCATGTGGCTCTTGGTAATGGTTTAGGATGGTTTTCAGCACAGACATTTCAAAGTGTAGTTTGTTTCCTTGTTCTCCATAGGTCTTCCTAAGTATCCTGGATTGCTCTCTTCTGGAGATATTTGAGGTCATTCTAAAGAACTAAACAGTAGATTAATTTAGCCTGTATTTTATATTACCTCAAGTATTTTCCTATTCCTCATCGTATCTGCTGCAAATTGGATTTTTCAATATTGTACTCCTAAAATGCTTTTCATATTTGAACTGTAGACTTTACAAATAATTCCTAATTGTAACCCAGATTTACTTTTAATAATTAACTAATTCATGGACTAATGCTTTGATAAACTTTGAAAATGCTACAGACCAAAAAATAAATGTATCATCTTAGATGTCCATATTATACTATGTAAATCAATGATTACCTTGTAAAACATGTTGTACCAATAAAGTATAATTCTATTTTTTTTTTTTTAAAAAAGTATGGCTGATAATGCATTCTTGTTTAAAAATTATATATAATGACCACTAAATTTCAAAATCATTTAAAAGCACATTTGAAAATATTCATATGTTGAAAACAAGCCTACTATTTGTTTTTATTATTAAATATTATTCCTAGCAAATTTGTTTAGTTTACGTTATTATATATATATTACAATAAATATGATTTATCTTTAGATAATTATTTTATTTCATATAAACTGCATCTTCATTATACATATAGTTAAAATTTTTAATACAAAACTTCTTTATAATTGAATCCATTATTTAAACTAATCCTCATAAAGCTTTCAACTTGTTAGTAGATGATTAAATATTTAGTGTTTTACTAAATAAATAAAATGAGTTGTAAATGTGTTGCTAATAGACATTTTCCAATTGATTCATTTATCTTTTTTTTTTTTTTTGACTATTTTTTCTTTTTATAAAGCAAACATAATTTTCAATTTAATACAATAGACAACCGATATTGACGGTGTTAATAATAGAAAATATGCTCATAAAATTGTAAATATAAAAGAGAGGAAATATACAATATATTAATATTCTTTATTTAAGTCTCATATTTCATATTTATTTTTTTTATTTCAATGCTTTAAATATTAAAATAAATTAGGCTTATTTAATATATATATAAACCATGATACAATTACAAATATCCAGCAACACCCTCTGTTTAAAAGTCTATATCTCAATAATAATGAACTTCAAAATGATAACACTGACGTTCGCTATTATTGAGATATAGACTTTTAAACAGAGGGCGTTACTGGATATTTGTAATTGTATAATGGTTTAGATATTTGTATGATTATTTCAGTTAGTGTTAACAGTAACTTTATTTTCATATATATATGAAACAAATTGAAGTATCAAATCTTTAAAGCACCGTTTAAATTTGGTTCATATTTTATTACATGAAAAAAAAAAAAAAAAACAAAAAAACAATTTCTACAAGACAAGTAATAAAAAAATAACAAAACCACATAGCATCATTGAAGAAATTTTGAATTATATATATATATGTTAGATGCTAAGTTTAGTTTAGTGAAAGTGTTTACCCCAAAACTGTTTATCTACAGTGATCACATATGAAGAAATAATAAGCAGTTGCGAATTAGAGTATAAAACATTAACTATCTAATTAAAAAAAAAAAAATCTTATAGTTTATGATAAAGATTTTCATAAAAACGAGAAATTCTTTTTTATACAAACACCCTGAATTAAGTTACTTAGATTGTTATAGGATCAGTTGACTTGTAGACTCTCATCTGCACTATGACAATATAATTCTGCGTCACGCTATCACATTTCCACTTTTCAATTATACACTCTAGTAATTCAGTAAGTCAACTTTGTTATTGTTACAAACATATATTTATGAGCAAGTAAGCATGTAAACTCATAAACTCTGAGATATTTGAAAGCAGAGTTAAAAAACCAAAATCTTTACTTCTAATTTAGTATGAATCATTTGTAATTAATAATGACTGAGTTTGTAGTTTAAGTTAGAATGGAAAGATTTTAGAACAATAAAATACTTGGAAAGTCTTGTTTAGATAGTCTCTTGCTCTTATATTTTTGAACATGGTTAATTTCTAATAACAGCTATAGGGGTTAATTAAAATATTAGAAAAAGTAAATTTTTAAATACTTTTCTGAATGAAGATAGATGGAATGTGTTTGTTAACTGAAAGAAGAACAATACTTACAAATAAAAAGTTATCTATTCTTTTTGTATGCATCATAAAAATAATGTTTAATTGAAATACAAACTTTGATTTTAGGCATCCCATTTTATAGAAGGAGAATACTTGATATTGGATAGAATGTAAAAGTTAACATGGTATCTTTTTTTTTAGAATTATTAGATAAATCAATAAAAAAAAGACTAATGTTATGAAGTCATTTTTACAAAATGTAATCTAATTGGAAAAGATTTGAACCCAGACTTTCAAGCTCAATTTAGTCATTAACTCCATCTTATACAACCAATACACATGACCACATAATGAGAAAAAGATAAATGATCTTCAATACATGTATTTAATGCTGAATCAGTACTCATCAGTTGGTATATTGGAGATCATTTATCTTTTCCACTTATATGTGGTCATGTGTATTAATTATATGAGATGGAACTGATGACTAAAAAGAGCTTGAAAGTCAAGGTTCAAATCTCTAATTACATCTAGATTAAAAGTATATATAATATACTTGTATTTAAAAAATGTAATCCAATATCTTTTTATCAACCTCAGATTTGTCTACAGTAATTTTAAAAAGTTTTAAACAATTTTTAATTTATTATTGGAGAGTATTAATGCATAAATGTTGTTAAATACATATTTGAAATGTTTTTTGTGTTTCTTTGTGAATATTAGAAGCAACAAACTTTGCTAAAAAATGTTCATAAAATATTAACTATATAAAATCAATGGTCTTATATAATTAATTTCTTGTACAATATATAGATTGATTATTATCTATACAAGCAGAAAAATTGTTATATAAAAGCTATGTTGCATCTCCATCAAAATTAAAATATTTTATGAATTATTTTAATTTAAAATAAAAATGTATAAGAATATAATATTATGTAAGCTTACAGACACAGATTGATGAATATAGATTAAAATGACAATTGCAGTAAAATTAGGTTCAGTGTCAAACAACTACTCTGTTAAATTTTTATACATGTTATAATATTGAAACATGGAGTTCTCTTGAAAAAAACATGTCGTAGATATGATAAATCTTTTCATAAAATCACAATAAAGAACAATTTTATGACTGAATTTCTAGCGACAATTTTATTAGTAAATTGATTTAAAAAAAAGATTATTTTTATTGATAGAGTAATAAAATATATAAGAGATTTGTAAATGATTAATGGATGAAGCAGAAAGAAAATACAGCATTCATGTTAAAATGTTTTTCGAATATTTTGATAATATCACATAGATATAAAAATAGAATTCATAATCATAGGAAATGTGATAATTTTTATAAGTTAAACTGAATATTTCAACAGATGGATTTTTTTTTTTTGGGAGGGGGATAAAAAATCAGATGACAAATTTTTTTTTTTTCTCATATATCATAACATCGCCGGGACGCGAACCCACACCCGTCTGCAACCAATTACTTGCTTGCAAGGCGGGTACGATGAATTAATCCTACTAACATATTTAGGGAAGAAAAAAAATGAAATTTAAAAAAAGTTATATATAATCATAAAAAGAAAATTGATAACTTCTTAAAAAATAAACTTATGCTTTAAAATATATTATGTTGAAACTAATTTAGTGATATGATTACATATATATCATAAAGTTGTGGAAACATATGTTAAAGATTGCTTCTATTGTTCCAATATATTAAACAAAAACTACAATAATAATTGTAGAAGTTTGTTTTTATCAGTGAGAAAAAATATTTTTAATGATTTTATTAAGCAGGATAATTCCAGTCAGAGATTAAACAATAACATTGATTTATGCAGGTACAAAAAATGAAGCCTATAACTTATTTTTAGTAGCTAAGAAATGCAAGATATGTGTAAACAGTAACGATGGCTGCTCATTTAGCTAAAACAGTTGTCTTCTAAATTAAATATAAATTATAACAATGTGTGAAAATAGGTGGCTGTTCTCCAAAGTTTATAATATTATAAGTACAGAATATATTAAGTAAAATGCTATTGTTTCAGAAACAAACTAATGTTAGACAGGAGTAGGTATTAACTATAATATTATTTTCCATTCTTTAATAATGGTATTTATAATAATATATATACAAAGACGTATAGGGGAAAGCTTTTATATATGTTTTTAAACAGTATGTGTTTAGCTGTCTTTCAACTATTACATGTTATAGAATGGGTATATAGATATGCTGTTATTTCTAATTTGCATTAAATTTAAATATGAAAATTAATTTGATAGAGTAGGCCATCTCTTAGAGAGGGGTATGCGTGATTCTTTTCTATTGATTGAGCTTTTGTCATCTGAGATATGCCATGCTTCTATAATTTTTATTTAATGCCACTGCATTCAGTGCACACTATGTTGATGGAGGAAGAAACAAAGGGATGACCCGTTGTAGAGAAATGTTCAAAAATATGGAATGTGTGTCTGCATTGATTCATTTATTATATAGATACATATCTTGGACTATACATGTAGATAAGTTTGCCCAAGATTCCCCATAGTAAATGGAGAGACAGATGAGTTCCTGAAATTTGATCTTATAAACAACTTGAGAGTAATGTACCTTTTGTGTTGTTGAGAAGCCAATACAATGGAGGCATGGTACATATAGCAAATTGATGGGTGGGAGTAATAATTTTAGCAATGTGGTAAGTTATATAAGGTATATAAGGAGAGATCATCTAGGGTTTAGGCTAGGTGATGGGTAGGGGTGTTAGGTTTTATGATAAAAAAATTCTGACATTTTTTCAAAATAGATGGTCTTTATACCTGACTTTGTGCAGTTCAGAAATATATTTGTTGACATTGTCCTTTCTGCCTGATTCAAACTTACATGAATGAAGGTTAGGACATATGAAGCTTTTAAGACCTGCAAGTTTGTGAGAGCATGATGTTAGAGAGTCATAGTGAATAAAACCATGAACCTGTATTGGTTTAATAACCATTTTGTAATTTAATATGACAAAATCACATTGTATGTGTAGGTCTATATATTTAATACTGCAGAGACTATCTTTATTTTCACAGGTTAATGTGAAAGATGTAGCATTGGAGATTTCTTGCTAGATTTGAGAAATTATTGAATCAGGTGCACAGATTAATATATCATTGACATAATATATATATATATAGTAATGGTTATGAGGCATGATGTATTGGAATGATTCTTTGATGATATTCAGAAAAATACTAAAAATGTTACCGCTAATTGGCAGTTCCATGCTCCATCTGTCTTCCATTTTGTAATATATATTGTTAAATGTAGCTACAATATCATTATTTTTTAAGGTCGATAATTAAAAAATCTGTAGTATGAGTGTATTCAAAAAGTCTACTTATTAGTAATATCAAACATTTAAAAAATAACCCGAAGACCTCAAAATCAGGAGTAAGTCTTCAATAGAACCATTAGATTCAATATCTTTGTCAAATTTTCATTATTTTTGATACATTAACAATTCATCAATTTTAAGTCATGTTTTATCTTTTATCAATTCAATTAATTGATAAATTGTAAGAATATTATTACATAATCTTATTAGAGACACTCCACTTATTATCAAAGGCTTCACATAATTTACTTACTTTTTGATACCCAACATAAAAGTATGTGAAAGTCATTATACAAAAATTAAATAATTCAAAGTTCCTTTTTTCCCCCCAAAAGAGTCAATTTATATAATTATTGTATAGAATAAATTTGAAAACAATATTAAAAAAATGGAACATATTCAAATATTCTTGAATTATGAATTGCTATAACACAGTGAAATGGTACAAAATTTAAATTATTGTGAAAAAGATGAAGAAATCGAAATTATTATTTTGAAGACCTGAAAGAAATGTAAAGACTTGTAACAAGTAAAACGGCTTTCTCTTTAAGTACATGTTTCAAAGAAGTACAATAATTAAAAAAGAAGTACAGAAATCACAAAAGGTTGGAATTGATCATCTTAGTTCTATATCTTGTTATATATAGCAATAAATAATAAAAACCAAAGTAATATCTACAAATATTTAATCATCTTTTGAAACTGCAAGCATTTCAAATGAAAATTTGGACATAAATTTTAATCAATGAGCATTAAAACCTCCAGGAAATAAAGAAAATATTATGAATGATATAAATCAAATAATGAAATAGAAAAAATAATAGCAAATCTATATATTAACTGTCGAAATGATAAAATATATACACTTAAAATAATACACTTCTGTCAGTCTTTTATTCATTCTTTTCAAATTATTTATTATGGTAATTAATAATTATCTATATAAGATATTAAAATCAAGCTAAACAAATCAAATCATATTTAATAGTAGTTGTGTTTCAGTAGATTAACTTCAAGTATTAAAAAATGTTCAGTATAAAAAACCCAAGGATTATGAGTTCCCACTATTTCTGTCAATATTTGATTAATATTTATTAAAATAAAACCATAATTAGATTACCAAGAGATAATGACAAATTTATATAAATGCACCTTACAAATTCATGAGTCCACTGGAATAAAAATCAAAACTCTCATAGAATCAGTTTATGGATTAATTCATTTATTTGTTTATTTATTAGTTATAATTTTTACTTGCCAAAATGCAACATTTATCATTATATTTTCTAGCTTGCTCAAATATGTGGGCATTTGAATGTCAGACACCTTTTCATCAATTATTTAATTAATTGTCCTATACATTTTTGGCTCATCAAACAGGAAAATATTGCTATTTATTAGACAAGGTCTCTTCATTAGCATTGCTCTCCTATTTTTAGAATAGTTTCTATTACTATATATATATATTGTGGCCTGTCTATAGGTGTTTCAACCCTAAGCAGAGTTACCAAGTCCCTACATTAGGTCCTACTTGGACTCTGGCTAGGTACTATTAACAGACTTACTATTTCTCAACCATTTTTTTTAACTATAACAATTGAATTTAGATAAGATTAATATTCATCCCAAGTTACTTTTACATTATTGAACATTTCTAGGATAAGGCATATTTTAAATATAATTAATGTGAGACTCAGTTACCTATAAACAGATCACATTCCCTTAACATTAAACAAATACAAAATATTTGTTCAATGGCATAAGAATACCCAGATACTCCTCCTTATTAAGTATCTACATACTCTCATGGCTAACAATAATATCCAATATATTATATTATGTTTATAACTATTAAGTTTTTAATTCAATCACTCATTAAATTAATCTGTTAGATAATTACAGATGAACTTTGATTCCTATTATTTTTAATAATTATGATTGGCAATAATCACAAGAATAACTTTATAATAAGGATATCTCAGGATAATCATTGATTTATTAATTTTTCATACTACCTATGGAATATCAAGAGGGATTTTACAGATCTCCATGGGTAGTGCACAAAGTAAGAAAGGCTTCTAATTTAAATCTATAATCAAGCTATATGTTTATGTTCTTTAATACTTATTAAAATAAAATATTAACTAAACTGTAATTAACACCAATATTTTCACTAATAATTAATATATCGTTTAATTTCATATTAATAAACACACTTTAATAATTGACAATATCATCAATGACCCATGGGATCAAGGCAGCATGTAGCTCGTAAATATCTCTATTAAGAGATTTGTGCTTATTAAACTGTTAGATTGCTTTAACCGAATTGATTTCTCATCTTAATTTTAACTGTACATTTTGAGTTCGTGTGATGTGGTGAAAAATGAGCCCTGAAAAGAAATTCAACATTTAGAATTTGATAAAACTTTCAAAACAATAATTTTAATAATATTCATTACAAATGATTACAATAAACGTTACCATAAACATCTAATTTAAAATAACTTATAACAAAATGATATACACATATATTATAATAACAATAAGAATAGAAAATTAATCTTTGGAGTATTATAATTAAACAAAACTAGCAATCTCCTATTGTATGTTAAGATATTTACCCCTATTTATTAAACAATCATTTTCTTGTTTTTTTTTTTTCAATTCATGGTCTGTTATTTCAACCTCTAAAATAATAATAGTACTAAGGTTACATATTTGATGAATAAGTAATAATACAAATAACAATGGAGAAAAGATAATTATAATTCTGGAGATTGATAAGCAAAACAAAATTAATACTTTTATATTTCACTTAAGAAAATATTATTTTCTTTTTTTATCCGTTCGCACATGTAAACACAGCCTGCCTTATGGACTGCATATATATATAATGTTAAATATTCTATTATACCGTTCATACTAGGGTATTGAGCATATTTGTTTATTTAAATGATTAATAATCTTTAATCTCAACCTAATTATGAAATAACTATTAATATAACACTTGAATTAATTCTTTATTAAATGATTTATTCCCCACCCCCCTTATTGTACTAACCACTCATAGATTAAAAGTATAAATACGAATATTAGGAACAAGTTCTCTTTTAAATTCTCAGCTAAAAGTTTAATAATAACTTTAAATTTCTTAGTGTTCCGGGTTGTTCCACACTGCATAAACTTATTATAACATTTATTTTCTCTTTCTTTCTCTGAAGATTCTGCTTATCCTAAGATTCTCGAGGTATTTGGGTTATTGCAACAATAATCCTTCCTTTTGTTCTTTGTTTAGTAATAACAAAAAAAATATTTATGGCTTGCTTATTTATTCTAGATGACATATATTTCCATATATATTATAAGGCACACTTATGATTTTAATCAAAATATATGTGTCATGCAATATTTTCAAATAAAACTTTATAAAAACTGACATTCCCATCTGTAAGGTTCAGATTAAATACTTCTCATATCCCTTATTGTCATTAGGATTTTATGTGTATCCGGAATGATAATGAACATTTTTCAGTTATTCCTAATTTAGTTCCATTGAGTCTTAAATATTTATACATAACTGTTTCCCCAAGATTTACAGTTCTTTTATTTATCCTTACTGAATATTGACAGTGTTTATTTATTTCCTTTAGTTTATTACTGCAAGTCATTTTCCCCATGGCACAATTATTATTCCCTTTCAGTGAGTATAATTGTTGATTATTCATGTTCGATTATTTCCTCAATATTTATTAATTTTCAAGAGATTATTGGGAATTATTGACCATTGATTTCCCCCTAGAAAACAATTAATTTATTCCATTAGTTTAAACATAAAGCTTATAATTATCCAATATATTGATACAGTTACAATTCATTACTTTTTCTGCTTGCAAATAATAAGATTATAGGAATTTTTTAATCCAACTTTTTTTTAAAAATATATCACAAGAAAAAAAAGAACTTAGTTACTTATTCTTTACGATCATGAAGAAGCTTTTTTTTCTTCTTCAGTTTGATAGTCCAAGATTATTTGACACATTGTTATTGGTTGTTATTTCCGACTTTTTCTGTTTATAACAACATAAATTTACCTTAAAAGTTTTTGGTTTATCATTTTAAAATGACAGTTTTGGTTTTTTAAAAAATAAAATATTGAAATATAATATTTTTTAGAAATTAAATAAATATAGAATTTACTGTTTTAATTTTAGATCAATATTTTGGTAAATTAATAAATATTTACTCACTTTTAAATATAATACGATTTGAATATAAACATTTTTTTTTTTTTAAATCATCGCATAAACAATAATTATTGGTCTCGATAATGCATCATGTTTGCAAAATACAATTTAAACTTCCCTGATTTTAAATAATAAATGATATTAATTGTCCGTCCATCTGCATATATACAACTTTATAGGTTATTATTTATGTGTACCTTGAGTTAAGATCATTTATAAATTTCCATTTGTTAAACCTGAGCTTAAAGCCTGTGATCTGGTATGTCATTGTTGTCTTTTTTTAATAAGTAAATATTATTGGATTTGTAAAATTTAAAATTATACACCAAAATTTTATTTTAGAATACACTGGGCTAATAAAAAGTGCACAACACACACACACACACACACACACATATATATATATATATATATATATTGAAACAGTCAGCTTGTACAATCCAACTGTTTCACCTATTACATTCTATAGTAGTATTCTTTTATATATAAACACCACCGAATTCTCATATATCTTATTAATAATACTGTAAAAACCTGCCTAAATTTAAACTTAAATAAGTGTAATCATGTATGTGTGCATATATATTTACATATATAGAGAAATGTGCATTTATATAGACATAAATCTCTAAAATATGCACATATATAATTTTAATAATAATTAAATGAAAAGCATGTTGTATGTGTAACTTTAGACTACATATATGCTAGAAGATTAATGTTAATAGGATTAAAAACATTAATATTTCTTTATTTTGAAATATTTATTAAGTTAGTTATATTTGAAATTTTATAATTCTGCATATATCAGTAAATTAAAACGGTCAAGTTACATATATAACAAAATGTTTTTCACAAATGTTAAATTTGTTTTTCTAGCCAAATCTGGAGTGTCCGTTGCAAACTAATCTTCACCTTCCCACCTCCAAATCAAGATGTCATATTTATCGATCACCTTAATAAGTTGAAAAGTAAAGACCTTATCCTGTCTTCAAAATTCCTCTATAATGAGACATGGAATCTCTTTCAAATACCAAAAATCACCTAAGACATAAACAATCACACACAAAATTTGATACTAGCATTTCCATTAGAGATTCTCCAGGGGATTAAACTTTAGATCCATCACAGATTCTCAATTAGGATGTTAGAACTTCTTACCAAGAAAGTCAATGTATTCACATATTCTTAGATAATCAATTATTTTTCATTAATAAAGTTATTTTTGAAACTAAGAGTTAATCTTTCCTGATAATAGATTGACCAAATTTATATTTAGAATTAAAATTAGAATTAAAATAAAAGATTGCATAAATTACTGCATCTCACTTAGGTTTTTTTTGACCTAATTAAAAGTTCGATACAGCAAGCACCTGCGATTGCTTGAAATAAGCAAACAAGCTAGGAAAACTTATCAAAGAAAATAATATAATGAAGGAGAGGGGAATAGCGATATATAAGCTACAACAGCCATTTTAGAAGACTGACAGTCAACACTCACAGTCAGCACTCTATAATTTTAATAAAGTATTTAGATAGCATTAATGATGAACATGTCGAGGTAAAAGGCTGAAAATCTTGCCTTCCACCTCTGACAAAAGGCTACCTGAGACAAAGAAACATGAAGTAACCAGTGTAACACTTAAAGAGGACCCACGATGGAGAAATAACTTGCCAGTATAGAAAAGAGAAAAAGAAATGGTAAATACTTCTTCAATTCAGAAGCTTTCCACTAAACTCAACTCTAAAATGCTAGCTTAAATCTTAATCTAATGGCCATAATAATAATAATGTAAACTAAACTTATGTAAATGTAAATTTTATTTTGTTTTATTCCAATCCTAAAATCTTGCCTAAAATTAGAAATGACTTAATAACTTTGTTTTAATCTTAAAATCTTGCCTGATTTGAAAATACATTTAATATCTGATTTCCTATTTAAATTGATTTGATAAATAATTTCATTTGAAAAAAACATTTAATATTTAATAATCTGATTTATTGATATGATTTCTTTACTTGTTGGTTTACTTGTAGAAATTAATGATTGATTTAGGTACGTATTAGTCTTATTGTAAGTAATTAAATGCTATTCAATTTTAACTTGCTAAAATCTAGAATTTAAATGTTTTATATAAATTTTGTCACGTATAATACCCAACGATCTGTTTTAAAATAATTATTAAAATTTCTAAGTTAATTCATATATCTTAAGTTAATGATAATATTTGCCATCATTAATCTTATAAACTTAGAATTATCGAAACTGAATCAGTCATATTTCAGCGAATGTCACATAAGTTTAATTTTAAACAAAACCAAATTTCAGATTTCACTTACTTGAAATTTTATCGTATTTTAAATATTGCATTTCTTAATTAAATCTATGCCAAATCTTATTATTTTAATTATGTTATATTTATGCTATATGTATTCAAAACTGAGCTTTATTCATAATTAAACCATTAGCGAGAATTAAATATATATTCTCATGCATATATATGTCATTTCGCGTATATATATAATATCTGTAATAGTGCACAAACTAAAAAGTTCTGTTTTGAAACATAAAATATTTTAATTGAGATATAATTACAAGCGTACCATTATTCTAAAATAGATTTGCTTTTAAATATAATATTTAACCAATATTCAGTTGAAGTGATAAAATGCAGCATAAATCTATAATTCTGTATTGTAATTTCCCCATATGCTGTAATCCTCCTTAATTAAATAAAAGCCTATATAGATAGCTTTGTAAATTGGATTTGTAAACTTTCCTAAATAGTATAATTATGAATACTATCATATGAACTGATACACGATAGTTTCAGGAAGGAAAGTATTAATTAGTGTCTTAATTTTATGATATGATAATGTTGTCAGTGGTGCTTAAGTGTCCTTAAGAAATGCTACAGTGTAACTCACTTGTTGCTGCTCTTCTTTACTGGGCGTACATGTTAGGGCTGCACAAGTACACTTAGTTCAGGCAATTTTCTTCCTCAGATGGTGATTGGTACATGCCAACCCACTCTGCATCCTTAATAATGGAGCATGAGATTCACACAGAGCGTAAGATTCCCACTTATACAAATTGCTCAATCTTCTGGACTAAAGGCCTTTTATTTTCCAGCAATGAGTTCGGTTGAAGAGAACCGTTACTTGGTAAGAATCCTGTGAATAAGGCACATATATGAGATGCAAAAAGACTCAGAATTGTATGTTTCCATACACATTAGTATCTGAAGTCTAGCTCCCAATAATAAGTTCATCCATCCATTATATTTGTTATTTCAGCTTTGATCTGAATTAGAATCCAATTTAAAATGTATATTAGCTAAATAGAGAATATATTAATTATTCACACTTGATAAAATATGTTCTTTATAAAAATTTTATAATCACTTCCACTAACTATAAAGCAAATCTAGATCCTATTATAGCATAAACTAGGCATAGATAAGCGTGAGCATATTCCTTCAGTTATAAAATAATATTAAAGCTCATGAAATTGTAAATTCCAATGTATGATAATTTCATCACCTGCGAGTGATAGATTCATATATATATAGCTAAATAAATTAAGTGTAACCTAAAACTACAATCACCTGCGAGTGATTAAATGCTATATATATATATATATATATAAACCGGAAGTGCATAAATCTTAAAAACTTTAATATTTGTAACTAGAAATTTATAATCACCTGCTAGTGATTTGATCTATATATGTAAACCAAATCATGTACACCTCAGCCATAGGAAATTATATATTTAAACCCATCACTTGCGTGTGAACCCAAATAAATGTAAACATCCCTTAATCACCTGCATGTGAGATCAGACACCTAGCTATTGTAATATTGTTTTTAATTATTATTTTGATATTTTAACTTCATTAAATTAATTTTAAATTTAATCTTGCTTCATGTCTTAGTCTTGCTCACTGACTCATAATTATTTAGCATTTAATAATCATTTTAATTTTAAAAGATGGCGCTTTACCAAAACCACCAAACAAGTGTAAAATTTGTTTACATAAACGAAAAAAGAGTCAGAATTAACTACCTCTTTCATTTGCTCACCCCCAGATGAGCTGATTTCAAGCTGGTTTGCTCTCCTCAGTGAGGGATAGAGTATAGACAAATTTTACACTTGTTCGGTGGTTTTGGTAAAGCGCCATCTTTTGAACATAAATAACAAGTGATAGCAGGTTACGTGAGTAACTTGTTTTTGTTTTTCATAAATGTACCTTTAAAGTTTTCTTGCAATGATATATATTGCAGAGACTTTGATTATATGGTGATACTGAACTGAGATCAGACCCATATAAATATCTGGCTTGCTAGGCTGAGTTTGAAGACTTTACCGGTCTGAAAAATTCACGCTTGCAATCTGATAGAAACGTTTTGCATAAACACTTGAGAGTCAGTGTTTAGATCTAGTTTCTATACTCTATCCCTCACTGAGGAGAGCAAACCAGCTTGAAATCAGCTGATCTGGGGGTGAGCAAATGAAAGAGGTAGTTAATTCTGACTCTTTTTCGTTTATGTAAACAAATTTTACACTTGTTCGGTGGTTTTGGTAAAGCGCCATCTTTTGAACATAAATAACAAGTGATAGCAGGTTACGTGAGTAACTTGTTTTTGTTTTTCATTTTAATTTTAGTTATTAAAATGTTTTCATTGTTTAATAACCATATACTAACCACATGATACCTATATAGCTGTACTAAGTAGAATGCCAACTTTTTCCCAGTCTTTTGCTCAACTCATGTGCTACTGCTGGCACATGAAGAAGGGAAATACTGCTGTGACCTCAACTGTGTCATCCGCAAGGTGGTAAATCTCTGACCAATGGTAAAGGAACTAGGGTTAGGCCAGTGTCATGGCCTCCACCACCGTATAACTGGTCAACATTAAGATGATTTATCAGAGTTCTAGATTTTGTTCCACGAATGTACATATTTGACCATTACAATATATATATATATATATATATATATAAAGCATGTTTTCAGGAGCAATAAACCATGTTTAATAAAATACTATTAAAAACTCCAATGTTTCAGTAAGTTAAACTAAATTGAAATATAAAAAAAAATCAGTCAGATTCTAATA
Organism: Epiperipatus broadwayi; assembly: GCA_028023455.1. NCBI lineage: Eukaryota > Metazoa > Onychophora > Udeonychophora > Euonychophora > Peripatidae > Epiperipatus > Epiperipatus broadwayi. Next base: position 117,559 of record JAQFVV010013391.1, read on the forward strand.
TATTTGGTACAAAAGTAGATAATTAATACCTTACTTCACCCCATAAATATAACTTCCAAATAACACACACACACACATATATATATATATATATATATTGTAACCGGACCGCCATACAACCGTTTTATTACGTCAGTTGTAACAATTTTCTGATGAGCATGCTGCAGGAAGGAACTATCAATTGATATTCTTAATGCAGATGTTAATGCCCCCCTACAACAATATTTCCTGCTCATCAGAGGATGTAGTACATAGAGACTGGAAACATCTAAATATTTCTATGTTTGGTTTCCCAAAGAGCACCATTAGAGTTCCATCTCACTACAACCTGACTGGCCTAGGTCAAGTTATGTCAGACGTAGCTCAGAGAACATGAGATTCTCATGAACCAGTGCTATAATTGGTGAGTGATGCGATAAATAAACAAAACTGGACAACTGGATAACCAATTTAATTTTAGTAACAAAAAAAAAATTATTAAATAACAATTAATTTGCAATTTCAACAATAGTTCATTAATTCCTCTATGAGAAGAAGCTTGGAAATATTCTAATTCAATAATAGTTCATTTTGAATTCATTTATGGGAAGAAGCTTGTGAATATTCTAATTCAACAATAGTTCATTAGTTCCTTTATGAGAAGAAGCTTGGAAATATTCTAATTCAATAATAGTTCATTTTGAATTTATTTATAGGAAGAAGCTTGTGAATATTCTAATTCAACAATAGTTCATTAATTCCTTTATGAGAAGAAGCTTGGAAACATCCTACTTCAACAATAGTTCATTTTTGTATTCCTTTATGAGAAGAAGCTTGGAAATATTCCAATTCAACAATAGTTTGTTTTTGTATTCCTTTATGAGAAGAAGCTTAGAAGCAGTCAAGCATTTATGGTTTATACAATAATTCATTTTGAATTCATTTAAGGTAAGAACCTTAGAAGCAGTCAAGCATTTATGGTTTATACAATAATTCATTTTGAAGCAGTCAAGCACTTATGGTTTATACTATAATTCATTTTGAATTCATTTAAGGTAAGAACCTTAGAAGCAGTCAAGCATTTATGGTTTATACAGCATTTTATCATTTTATGAATTATTACTGATTGGTAGATATTTGAACTCAGCAATTCTTGGTTTGTAGAGCATTTATCATTTGATAATTGAGGCATTTATAATTTAGCCAAATATAGAAGTATATTCGATACATAAACTCTGTTACATTACCCAGATAGAAGTAATATGCAATTAAAGCATTTCTAATTCATATAGTAAATACGTTCAAATATTTTTATAAATAAATTTGCGTGTAGCTATTTCATAACTTCACTTTATAATGTATGATAAAGATGTTTTAACATTTTATAAAACAAATTCTATGTAATTATTTCATAATGTCACTTTATAACGTATGATAATGACGTTTTAATATTTTATAAAACACATTCTATGTAATTATTTCATAATGTCACTTTATAACGTATGATAAAGATGTTTTCATATTTTACAAAAAACAAATTCTATGTAATTATTTCATAACTTCATTTTATAACGTATGATAAACGTGTTCTAATATTTTACAAAACAAATTCTATGTAGTTATTTCATAACTTCATTTTATAACGTATGATAAAGATGTTTTAATATTCTTATAACATAATTACCTTCCAGTTTTACAATCCAGTTTATTCATAAAGAAGGCGGGTTATTTCATTTATGGAGAGTCATGGCATAGCGTGGAGAGAATGAAGCTGCTAAATTACGCCATTATTATCATAATTCCTCTAGCAAAGGTTTCTTTTTCCATTTTAACGTTCCGTTAAAATTATATTTTAACGTGTCAAAAGAATTAAGTAATACACTTTTTTTAAAACAAAAAATTTAATATGTTCTGCCTCTCTGTGTAAGACGAGAGGGAAAAAAAAAGTTCTTTTCTTCCGACGACGTTCCTAATTTGAATACTGCCTCAGTTTAACTCAGATATCTTTTTTCTTTCTTTTTAATGATTGGATAATTAATTTCTTTTTTTTTTATTGAGACAGATTAAAAAAAAAATAAAATAAGACGATATAACATTTTATTCAAATTCATCAATCTCAAAATTAAAAATATGATTTTTTTTTAAACAAATCAAAATTTATTGCGTTCCCAATTAGACTGAATCACGCTAGACGTTTTTAAATGGGGGGGGGGGTCTTTTGAATATTTATATGAGGAACAGGATATCTGTTTCAATATATATATATATATATAGAGAGAGAAAGCAATTTGGGTGTTAATGGAAAGATTTGTTTAGCATCAGGAAGATAGTATTTGATAGCTTTTTGGCAATATTAAAAAGGCAAAAGTTATCTCTGTTTGCATGGATATAATTTCCTTATTTTTATACTTTATTAAAATAACAATCCATGAAAATATTTTATTCAATATATATATATATTCAGATTTTATTCTTATCTTAGTGCATCTTTCTCATTAGCTTAGCTTTATCATATCACAATCATATGAAATAGTTATATGTTATATAGATAAATAAATAAATAGGTAGTTAGATAAATAGATGTCCAAAAAGAATTATAGTCAACTACATGGTTAGATAGATAAATAGATAGATCAGTAAACATATAGATAGTGATATAAGTAAATAGATAGATAGATAGATAGTCAGATAGATAGATAGATAGATAGATAGATAGATAGATAGATAGATAGATAGATAGATAGATAGATAGATAGATAGATAGATAGATAGATAGATAGATAGATAGATAGATAGATAGATAGATAGATAGATAGATAGATAGATAGATAGATAGATAGATAGATAGATAGATAGATAGATAGATAGATAGATAGATAGATAGATAGATAGATAGATAGATAGATAGATAGATAGATAGATAGATAGATAGATAGATAGATAGATAGATAGATAGATAGATAGATAGATAGATAGATAGATAGATAGATAGATAGATACATTAGTACATATATAGACAAGTATATAGATAGATGAATCTAAAAATAACAATAACTGATATATTATACTACATTAACCACATTTTTGTAGACTTCATCCCACATTTTCTTGAGTTCTGATACTTAGAGCCTTTTAGGATTTTGAGAGAATGCTACTAAATATTTTGTTTCTGTATTGAATTTGTTTAGTTATACATTTATCAAATAATCCTTTTCAGAATTGCATATTATTTAGATTGAATATTTGGTAAAGGTTTATTTTAGTGACCACATAATATTCACCCTCTAGTTTTTAAAATTAGAACTAAAATATTCTAAAATCTTATGTATATGCTCATATATTACAATTACAGTAAATATTTATTAAAACAAATAATAAGTATAAAAAAATCATTTACCTTTTTAAGCATAATTCTGTCATGCATACTAGGAAGTTGGAAAAAAAGCTGGCAGTGCTGTCTACTATGGAAAGCAAATTCTTGGAGGTACAATGAAAACAAAGCTCTGCTGATACCAGATTGGAATTTCAGCTTGCGCTTCACTCTCATCCACATATTTTTAATTTTCTGGGTATGTATGTCTTGGTCTTTGGGATTCATGAAGTTGTCCTGATGGATGACAAGTGAATGCATATATACCCCATTGTTGAGTCTGCTGATGTTGGATTTGTGTCTAAATATTTGGCACATTCTTTACAGCAAAAATTAGCCCAGTCAATGACTATCTTTTTTGCTGATGCTGGTCTCATGCACAATGTATTCTTGGGGCAAATTATGCAACCAAAAATACCCTATATTTATAATTGTTCCCAGAGACAGATGATTTTAGGAAAAGAGACCCCCCTTTCTGATTATGCTGTAACGGTGACATATTCTGCATTTCTATCTACACCCATCTATGCCTGCAGAGTACATCACCAATGAATACCACACTGTTGGCATGTGGCATAATTCTTCAGGTGTCTTCTGCTATAAATCTAGATAGTTTAAATTCTTAAGTTTCAAATAATTTAAACTAATTATTTTAATTAATCTAGTGTAATTATTTCAACTTCTTTAAAATGGTAAATATTTTTTATTACCTTTTACATTTTCATAAATTTTAATGTAATTGTAATATAGTAGCATATAAGTAAGACTTTGAATAATAATTTACTTCTAATTTTGAAAACTAAAGGGCGAGCATGATTTTTATGATGTGATCGCTAAAGTAAACCTTTACCAAATATTTTATTGTCTATAACCATTCGTATAATGTCTTTTTTTTTTTTTTTTTATTTATATATATATATATATATATATATATATATATATATATATATATATATATATATATATATATATATATATATATATATACTTTGAAATGTTTTCAAAAAATATAGAAAATAAAATGTGAATCTTACCTGCAAAATGAAAGAAATTAGATGTATTTTCTTACAGTAAAAAAACATTTTTCTTAATCCACTTTTCTGTTGTTAAAACAATTTCACATTAATCTGTAGAAAGAAAAGTAATTAATTTTAAATTGGATTACATATATCAATAACTAAAATTATTAGTAAAATGTAGAATTAAACCTTATTAAAAATGAAAGTAATATATTAAAAAATAAAAAGTGTTATATATAAAATTGTGATTACAGTTTAAAATATTTTACAGTACCTATATTTTATTTTTATCATAGACTTTTAAATATAGGTTATCTAAATATAGTGATTAACATTTTTCATAATTATTATATGTCTAAAACGACAGACCTAATTTTCTATTGCTGCAGCTGTTACTAAATAAATGAAATAGATTCCAATCTGATTTTTTTTTACTACTTACAGAAAACTTCATATTGTTTATTTTCAGATTTTTGGTAGTCATTATCTATGAATATATTTTGTCTTTTTGAAGCATAATACATACATAAGTTTATGTGTATGAAATAGACAATTACTGCCATTTCTGAAAGAAACAAATATGTAGACACTATGTTCTGGAATAAGTAACTTCGGCTTAGGGGTATTTAGTTATAATGTACTGTACGATAAAATTAATCAATAAAACTTAATGAAAATGCAGCTATATATCAAGAAAGACCGGATAAATTGGAAAAAAAATATTATTACATTAAATACTATAATTTATAAAGTAAATAGAAAGTGGAAAGCAAATCGATTGTAAGTGATCATGTATTTATAATAAAAAGAAAATATTAGACTAACAAATAGTTTACAATTAGCTATCAATAATAATAAAAAAAGTTGCAAAGATCTGTTAAAATATGAAGTAAAATGGGAAGATTAGTTATTTACTTCTAAAAAAACAATAAAAAAAGAAATCATTTAGATTCAAATTTCAGCAATATATACCCTGATGAAACAAATAGAAAAATGTTATAGAAAAGTAAAAAATAATAATGATAAGATAAGAAAAAGTATCTTGACAGATTTAACATTAGAATATCATCTGAAAAAAATACATATTAAATAAAAGAGAAAGATTAAAACACAGATTTGAAAGTTTGTCAAAAACAAAATCTAATATTGGAAATACTATTTATGACAAATGTCAATCAAAAATGGACATACATTTTATAGATACAGTAATAAATATATAAATGTAATACAGGGAGAGTTTTATGATTAATAATATGTAAAATACATATAATTGCAAAGATGAAAGTCAAAACTATTAATAAAAGCATTCACTTAATTTTTCAAAAATATTCCAGTAAACTTTGAAACAATGTTATTAAAAACCCAATTATACTGGCAACAAAATAGAAAAGAATTAATCCAACAGTAGATTTTTTATTGGACCAGTAAATGAGTAATTAAAAGAATATCTATACAAAAATACTTTTAGGAATATAAACCAATACCATATTTATTTCTCTCTCCTTTTCTTCCTTCCTCTCTCTCTATATATATATCTCTCTCTCTCTCTCTCTCTCTCTCTCTCTATATATATATATATATATATATATATATATATATATATATATATATATATATATATATATATATATATATATATATATATATATATATATATATATATAGAGAGAGAGAGAGAGAGAGAGAGAGAGGGTCATGTACATGTTGTAAACGAGCTGAAATACTTTTACAAGTAATGTTGCTAGGAAATTTTCACTCACCACTGATAGTCCCAAAGTTAACTACTTTTACTCTAAAATCTAGTATAATGTTTTGAGTTTAATTAGAAATGAAAGATGTCTTTTATTTCTAATACAAGTTGTTATATGAATTTGAATCCATATATTTATTTTCACAAACATATGCACACAAAAGACCTACATTTTCTTTTAACATGCTATTAATAATTCATCTCTTCCAAAAGAATTGTATATATTAGATTAAATATTTTGTGTATTTATTTTGATATAAAGAGTATAATGTGTGGTGTTATTTCCATGTAAATTAGAAAAATATATTTATCAGTGATGTTTCTAGAGAAACAATCAATTATTACTGATAGTCTCAATAGAAAAACTCTATGTGGCAATTTATGGTTTTTCTAGCAACATTATTTTGTTTACATTAAATAATTCTATGACATGAATTTACTTAAAATAATATATATATATATGTGTGTGTGTGTGTGTGTGTGTGCAAACTTATAAATAAATGTTAAAAAATACAGTAATTAAAATTTGTTAAAAAAACAAAAAATATAAATGTTACTTAGGAGCACTTTCAACTATCTTCATAGTCTTTACCAACTAATACTTTGAAAGGTCAACTTTTCCATAATTTCATGATCTTAATGTTTGCTGCCTGCCTTTTGATTAAGTCTTGCTTGTATTTATATATTCATATAGCTTCCTTGATTTTTCCTTTATTATTATTTTTTTCAGTTTGCAAAAAAAATTGTATCATTTATAAATGGATGTGTAGGTGTGGTAGCAGTAATATAGGTGAGTCAAGATATACATTGAAGAAAAGAACAAAAGAGCACTTGTTATTAAAAAGAGTTCAAAATACAAAACAAAATTTTAAAGATAATGATAATTTATCAGATTCCATTTTTATGATTATAATAAATCATGTATATATGGTTTTGATTTCAATTATAATAACATAAAAATATTGCAAACTGAAAAAAATAATAATAAAAGAAAAATCAAGGAAGCTATGTTAATATACAAATACAAGCAACACTTAATCAATAGGAAGGCAGCAAATGTTAACATCATGGAATTATGTGAAAGTTAACCTTTCAAAGTATTATTTTTTGTTCCTTTTAACAAATTTTAATAACTGTATTTTCTAAAATTTATTTATAAGTTTATTATATTATTTTTAACAAATACAGACATCGATTTGTAGTATTATTAATATATATATATATGATAAACAAAAATGCAAGTTAAAAAACTTGCTAACGCTTGTATTTATGTCCACAGATGGCGTTTCTACCAAAAACACCAATCAAGCGTATATTCTGTTTACATAAACGTCAGAGTAGCATTCACTATCTCTAACTATAATTCCACTTTCAGATCATGATTTCAAGCTATTTAGTATCGTCAGTGAAAGACAGGAATAAAGAAACTAGATCTAAACACAAACTCTGAGCGTTTATGAAACAATTTCTATTCAGCTTGCAAGCATGAATTTTTTAGACACGTAATGTCTTCAAACTCAGCATAGCAAACCAGATAGCTATATGGGTCTGATCTCAGTTCAGCATCACCACATAGTAGAAGCCTCTGCAATCTATATCATTGCAAGAAAGACCTCAAAGGTACATTTATGATAAACAAAAATGCAAGTTAAAAAACTTGCTAACGCTTGTATTTATGTCCACAGATGGCGTTTCTACCAAAAACACCAATCAAGCGTATATTCTGTTTACATAAACGTCAGAGTAGCATTCACTATCTCTAACTATAATTCCACTTTCAGATCATGATTTCAAGCTATTTGCTATCGTCAGTGAAAGACAGGAATAAAGAAACTAGATCTAAATACAAACTCTGAGCGTTTATGAAACAATTTCTATTCAGCTTGCAAGCGTGAATTTTTTAGACACGTAATGTCTTCAAACTCAGCATAGCAGACCAGATAGCTATATGGGTCTGATCTCAGTTCAGCATCACCACATAGTAGAAGCCTCTGCAATCTATATCATTGCAAGAAAGACCTCAAAGGTACATTTATGATAAACAAAAATGCAAGTTAAAAAACTTGCTAACGCTTGTATTTATGTCCACAGATGGCGTTTCTACCAAAAACACCAATCAAGCGTATATTCTGTTTACATAAACGTCAGAGTAGCATTCACTATCTCTAACTATAATTCCACTTTCAGATCATGATTTCAAGCTATTTGCTATCGTCAGTGAAAGACAGGAATAAAGAAACTAGATCTAAACACAAACTCTGAGCGTTTATGAAACAATTTCTATTCAGCTTGAAAGCGTGAATTTTTTAGACACGTAATGTCTTCAAACTCAGCATAGCAAACCAGATAGCTATATGGGTCTGATCTCAGTTCAGCATCACCACATAGTAGAAGCCTCTGCAATCTATATCATTGCAAGAAAGACCTCAAAGGTACATTTATGATAAACAAAAATGCAAGTTAAAAAACTTGCTAACGCTTGTATTTATGTCCACAGATGGCGTTTCTACCAAAAACACCAATCAAGCGTATATTCTGTTTACATAAACGTCAGAGTAGCATTCACTATCTCTAACTATAATTCCACTTTCAGATCATGATTTCAAGCTATTTGCTATCGTCAGTGAAAGACAGGAATAAAGAAACTAGATCTAAACACAGATCGGAAGAGTTTCGTGAAACAATTTCTATTCAGCTTGCAAGCGTGAATTTTTTAGACACGTAATGTCTTCAAACTCAGCATAGCAAACCAGATAGCTATATGGGTCTGATCTCAGTTCAGCATCACCACATAGTAGAAGCCTCTGCAATCTATATCATTGCAAGAAAGACCTCAAAGGTACATTTATGATAAACAAAAATGCAAGTTAAAAAACTTGCTAACGCTTGTATTTATGTCCACAGATGGCGTTTCTACCAAAAACACCAATCAAGCGTATATTCTGTTGGTCTTTCTTGCAATGATATAGATTGCAGAGGCTTCTACTATGTGGTGATGCTGAACTGAGATCAGACCCATATAGCTATCTGGTTTGCTATGCTGAGTTTGAAGACATTACGTGTCTAAAAAATTCACGCTTGCAAGCTGAATAGAAATTGTTTCATAAACGCTCAGAGTTTGTGTTTAGATCTAGTTTCTTTATTCCTGTCTTTCACTGACGATAGCAAATAGCTTGAAATCATGATCTGAAAGTGGAATTATAGTTAGAGATAGTGAATGCTACTCTGACATTTATGTAAACAGAATATACACTTGATTGGTGTTTTTGGTAGAAACGCCATCTGTGGACATAAATACAAGCGTTAGCAAGTTTTTTAACTTGCATTTTTGTTTATCATAAATGTACCTTTGAGGTCTTTCTTGCAATGATATAGATTGCAGAGGCTTCTACTATGTGGTGATGCTGAACTGAGATCAGACCCATATAGCTATCTGGTTTGCTATGCTGAGTTTGAAGACATTACATGTCTAAAAAATTCACGCTTGCAAGCTGAATAGAAATTGTTTCATAAACGCTCAGAGTTTGTGTTTAGATCTAGTTTCTTTATTCCTGTCTTTCACTGACGATAGCAAATAGCTTGAAATCATGATCTGAAAGTGGAATTATAGTTAGAGATAGTGAATGCTACTCTGACGTTTATGTAAACAGAATATACGCTTGATTGTTTTTTTGGTAGAAACGCCATCTGTGGACATAAATACAAGCGTTAGCAAGTTTTTTAACTTGCATTTTTGTTTATCATAAATGTACCTTTGAGGTCTTTCTTGCAATGATATAGATTGCAGAGGCTTCTACTATGTGGTGATGCTGAACTGAGATCAGACCCATATAGCTATCTGGTTTGCTATGCTGAGTTTGAAGACATTACGTGTCTAAAAAATTCACGTTTGCAAGCTGAATAGAAATTGTTTCATAAACGCTCAGAGTTTGTGTTTAGATCTAGTTTCTTTATTCCTGTCTTTCACTGACGATAGCAAATAGCTTGAAATCATGATCTGAAAGTGGAATTATAGTTAGAGATAGTGAATGCTACTCTGATGTTTATGTAAACAGAATATACGCTTGATTGGTGTTTTTGGTAGAAACGCCATCTGTGGACATAAATACAAGCGTTAGCAAGTTTTTTAACTTGCATTTTTGTTTATCATAAATGTACCTTTGAGGTCTTTCTTGCAATGATATAGATTGCAGAGGCTTCTACTATGTGGTGATGCTGAACTGAGATCAGACCCATATAGCTATCTGGTTTGCTATGCTGAGTTTGAAGACATTACGTGTCTAAAAAATTCACACTTGCAAGCTGAATAGAAATTGTTTCATAAACGCTCAGAGTTTGTGTTTAGATCTAGTTTCTTTATTCCTGTCTTTCACTGACGATAGCAAATAGCTTGAAATCATGATCTGAAAGTGGAATTATAGTTAGAGATATTATAACATTTTCCGTATTTCTAGGCCTCCTATAGCCATTATAAATGCACAAGTTCATCAAGCTATGCAAAAAGAAAAATAAATATTCATTTTATTTTATTAAATGTTTCATTTATTATTTTAAAAACATGTTATGTAAGTCAGCTCTAGCTAAATATTACAGAGTACAATTTGTAGAGCTGAATCAGGTTTTGTTTCTACATGAGGGCACCAGAGTTGTTAGACCCACTGAGACTGTAACTGAAACATATTGTAACTACGTAAAGTAATAATTATACGATATGGGTTAATATTCCACATGACTTAATTAAGAAAAAAACTCTATTTAGCAAAGGCCATTTGTATACTAATTTAAATTTAAATAGCTAAATATAAAACTCAAATAAGATAACATTATTTTATACATACAATGAAAGTTAATTAATAATAAAGATTTATTAGCCTATCAAGAAACATTTAATATTTATGATTAAGATAAATTATAATATTGGAAAGTATTGTGCAGATGAATTTAATAATTTGATTCAAATATTAAAGTAATAACTATTTGGTGTCTTACTTTTTCTGTGGTACAACAGTTTAGTTCCTTCTCAGTTCTGTTTTTGATCAAAAAAAGTATGAGATAACATTTCATTCAACTCTTATTCATAACATATGTAAGGATTATGGCCGTTAACGCCAGGTTAGTTGATGACTAAGTAGGTCATTGATCCTCAAATATCAGTTCAGTCTGTTGGGTAGTCCTCAGTAGTTGTTTTTTTTATTTTCACTTTTTCCAAATCTCGATCAAAATTTAGATGAAACCAGATGATAGTCTAGGTGATTTTCTTGAAGAAAGTGTCGACAAAATATATTAGAGTTCTACTCACTCATGTAAGCAATTCAGTTAATCTAAGTGGACACATTTTGTAATATTTTTTTGTATAAAAAAAAATAAGAGAGCACTCAATTGCTCAATACCCACCAGACTTAACAGAAGACCAAATACCTTTCAAACCTGTTAGCTCATTTATATCCCCAGATTCTTTTGAGATTCTGCACATATTCTGCCTTTTTACTACTTTGTTTTATTTTATACACTTTACATTATTTCTCATTTTTTTTATTACAAGTCTCTTCTGCGTTATGAATTTCTTCCATTTTTAATTACTATCAGAAAGTTGTTTCTATTTAGCAATTTACTTTAATTTCTACTAATGAATCAATTGTTCAATGGCGCTTTTCCAACATTTGAATTTATTTTAATTGCTTATATTAAAAAAATTAACTTTCACTGTACATTTTTCTTAATAACCATTATGTCTAGTAAAGATCAGGATTCTCTTTTTTTATTTATAAATGATGCACAATATTAAACTATTACATTTGTACCATATATATAAATAAGTAATTTCTAACCTCACTACAAACAGTGGAATGAGAATAAAAATGGGGTTTGATTAATTTTAATTCATAATGAGTCTTTATGGAGTTCTATTACAACTTGCAGTCTGATCTTATAACTTGATTTAAGTGACCTAGCTTTATAGATACCCATATCCTTCACCATTCTAAAGTGAAAGCATTTGGTTTATCTATCATCTGGTGTAATTATAGACCTCCTTTTAAATTTTGGTTTTTTAAAAATATGCTTAGTTTGGCTCTAGATTTGTTTTGACCCATACTGTATCTTCTGTTTTAACATCAGTCAGGCCTCCTTTCCTCCAGGTCCAAGGAACTTCAGCATAAGTGTTCCAATCCACTTGCTAAAGCCTTCATGATCTCACCCCTTTATCAGTGTTTCTGGACTAGATTCGTGGTTAACCACAATCAAGGTATGCTTGTCCTAATTAGTCTTCTGGAGTGCAAATCCCATGAATTTATTAAAGAGTCCAATTATCATTTACTTAGCAAAAGATTGTTTCACCCACCATCCTCTATACTTGGATACACATTATACACCCCTGAAGAAATTGTCCTACTTTCCTCTCATCTGCATAGCGCAAGGACTGCGATTTTATAGGTGACAATGTTTTTACCTCCATCTTTCTATCCACTGTTACTTAAATATGGAGATGTAGAAAGGCATACTGTGGTCTGACCACAACAACTTTAGTTTGCCTGCCTTTAAAATATTGCCCTCAGGGCTCAAACTAATTTCCAATATTGGCCTGGAACCACGGATACTGAACACATTGAAAAAGAAGGTATATAGTATAAATGGTTATTTATTTCCAAAAACTTGGTAATAGTCTATGAAATCAATAACCGCAGGTCATTGGCTACCAGGTTCCTTTAGGGATGATAGGATTCATGGGACCTTGATGCCGACGTTTGCTGGTTTTGATCTTCTGATAGCACATTTCACATGAGCTTACTATCTGGTGACTTGTGCTCTCATATTCAGCCAATGGAGCCATATTCTCAATAAACCTTTTCATGACACACACCATAGTACCCATACAAATGATGGATATCTCAATAGTGCCTGTAAACTCTAGGTATAATCATTTCCACTGATCCTTGCAGATCATTATACCCTAATATTACTTTCCAGGCAGTATCTTCTCTTTCCAGCATTAGTGTCTGTTTCTCTGTATCTTTGTCTTCTAGTTGGTCAACAATTTTCTTGTAGGCAGGCTGTATTTATGCCTTTCACAAATGTCTAATCCTTCTACTACAGTGTCTGTTTCTAATTCTGCACATCAAGAACAAATATCTTCCATCTGCTGATGGTCCTGGGTATCAGAAACAATATTCTGGCTCAATGTGTCCACTACAAACAGTCACTATACAATTGGATGGAATAATTGAATTCCTGGAGAAAAGGCTCCATTGGATTGGCCTGCTATTTATTATTAACCATGGTTTAGAATTTCTGAGCTCTTATGATCTATACCTAATAATGGGCCTGATCTATAAATTCGATTGAACTTCAGTACACCACAGCCAAGGCCTCTTTCTCTAGCTACATTGTTAATCTAAGCACCTCTCAATGAATTACTTTTAACCAAATAAATTATGCCCCGAGGTACCATCTCTTCCAGCTTGCTGGGCTGCACCCCAGCCATACCCTGCTGTCTGCACAGAACAATGGCAGTTCCTTAGGTCAGGACAAACCAGCATCACAAGCTAAGGAATTTCTCTTTAATAACCCTATATTGGTCTTGTGCTCTTCCATCCATTTCATGATGTTCCCTTACATAATATTTTTGGCAGGGGATCCATATGTGAGAAATAGAAGTTTTGTAAAATTTATTGTACAAATTATGCAGCCACAAAAAATGGTCTCACCTGTTTTTGGTGATTCGAGGGGCTGGGAAATCTTGCTATGTGCCTGGATTTTGTCCAGGTGGGGTCTGATTCCCATTAGCAGTAATTAAATACCCTAAATAGATAACTTCTTCCACTGCTCAACAACTTTTTTGCAGAATTATTGTGAATATCCTTCATATTGCACTCTTGTAGAAACAACTTGAGGTGTTGTAAGTGCTCCCTGAGAGTTATTAGATGCATATAAATCACATCATCCATGTAGAATAATGATGGAATTTAACCTTTTGATCTCTGGGGACAGAATACGGTGCTATTACATTTTAGCTTGAGCCTGTTCCACTAAACTATAGACTAAAAGGCATTCTGTTAAATTGATTGCGATATACCATTATATCGTAAATGCACATAGTAACTTCTGGGCAGCAGGGTGTGACTTGATCTGCCAATAGCTGGCAGTCAGATCTAACATGGAAAATATATAATTTTTCCCTGGAATTCTATTTACCAACTCATTACTGTTGGAAGCTGGAACATGTTTGATCTGGCCATGCAATCTTGTTGCCTGGCATCCAAACACTGATCTTATGGCTTCCCTCTTTTTTTTACAACCATCAATGGATTTATTCTATGCTGACAAACCCTTGGTGATAATATCCCTCCTCCATTTTAGCTAATTCTCTCTCTACCTCAGCTCTATATTTGTATGGCACTGGGTATGATCTTGCCTGGTATGGTGTACTGTATCAGTGACTACCAGTCCATGTGCATACCCTTTAACTAATCCCCAGGGTTATCTGAAAAAATTAGATTTATATTCAATTAGAGACTTCTTCTAGATCCTCTTTCCATCCCCTTCATTCACTTCATTTTTTATCTCATCAATATGTGCCTCTATTTGAAGGCTGTTCTATCCCAACCTCCATATTACATATGTTTTGCTGGTTCATTCTCATCCACGACCCAAGCTCTCCACTTTTTGCCCATCGCAAGACGTAATCTTTTCATCTTTATAATTGATCCACACCAAGTTTTGTGCATAAAATCTGACCCCATTATGGCTTCATGTACCAAACCTGTTTAGAAATAATATCATGTGGGGCATAATTTTATCCCCTATTTTAATTTGCACCCAAACTTGTTTTGAACCCAATTGTGCCTTTTTGTTATTTGCCAATGTTATTTGCATGTTTTTTACTGGTAGAGTTGGTATCTCAATGGGTTGACTCTGCAAGCGATTCATACGTTGTTTCAGACATTACTGATATCTGGCTACCAGAATCCCACGTGTCTCTACCTTGACATCGTTCATTTGCAAAACAGCCTTTGGGCATTCTTGAGATGTGTACTTAATCGATTCCGCCCGTCCCACTCACAAATAAGATTATTTATGTTCTTTTCTTCTGTTGTTCTACTGATCACTATATTTCTTCTCTTTCTTCCTTTTTTTTACTGGTTCTTTTTATTTCTTCTTTTAATTCTCTGACCATCTCTGCCGTTTCTTTCTTTATGTCTTCTTTGAATTCCATTTTGAGATTTGTGTAATAGTTTCTTATGAAGGGGTTCCATAGCCTCTTTCAATTCTTTCTCACACTTCTGCCATATTGTGTATATTTTTACTACTTCTCAATTTCATATATGCCATGTTGTTTATTTTTGCTGTAGTAAACAAAATCTAAAGCTTCATCGAATTATTGCTACGATATAAATTCAATATTTTATTTTGCTTTGCTCATAAATTCATTCACTGACACACCTTCTCCCTTTTCACCCTATAATCTCCCATCCCTCTCTACCTTTACTGTCATTACTAGCCTTTGATCGATTTTATTTATTATCTAATTTATCCACTATTATTTTGTTTCAATATAAACTTATTTAAAATCTTATATTCTTAAAAAAACTTTCACCTAATCATACACAAAGCTTTTGAGACTTACGCACTATTTGTGGTCATATATTTTCTGGCTACCGACATTATATTCTCAATTTTTATGCCGCTTTTAAATTTTACCAGGTCGTGGTTTTTTTTTTTCACTAGCCCAAGTTGAGCAGAAGCCATTATAACGTTTTCCATATTTCTGAGACCTCTGTACATGCTTTATAAATGCACGAGTTGATCAAGTTATGCAAAAAGAAAAAAATGCTCATTTATTTTATTTCAAAAAAGAGATGTTTCATTATTATTCTAAAAACATAACTATCTTTCCTGATCAGCTCAGCCTGGAATTAATACTGAGTACAATTGTGAGCTGAATCAGTTTTTAATTTCTGCATGAGGGCACCGAGAGTCACTTAGACCCACTAAGTCTGTGTCAAACATATTGTAACTCGTAAAGTAATGATTATACGATCTGAGTTAAAATTCATGTTAAGTAGAAGATATTCCCCTTTGAGCTTAATTAAGAAAAATAAATCTTTTTAGCAAGGTAATTTGTATACTAATTTGAATTTAAATAACTAAATATAAAACTTAAATAGAATAACATTAATTTTATGCACGTACAATGAAAAGTTAAGCTAATAATAAAGATTTATTCCAGCCCATCCATTTTATATTTATGATTAGGTACAAAATTATACTATTGGAAAGTACTGTATTGCATATGAATTTAATAATTTGATTCAAATATTGAAGTAATAACAATTTGGTATCT
This sequence comes from Epiperipatus broadwayi, assembly GCA_028023455.1. NCBI lineage: Eukaryota > Metazoa > Onychophora > Udeonychophora > Euonychophora > Peripatidae > Epiperipatus > Epiperipatus broadwayi. Next base: position 134,016 of record JAQFVV010013391.1, read on the forward strand.
TATTTTTCCATGGTAACAGTTTAGTTCACATCTCCAGTTCCAGCAAATCTTTACTGAATCCAAAAAATTGTGGGGATAACATTTCATTCAACTCTCTATTCGTAAAGCTTTATGTAAAAGTTACTGGCCATTAACTTACTGGTAAGTTGATATTTAAGTATGTCATTGATCCTCCGATGTCCAATTCAGTCAGTGGGTAATCCACAGTAGTTGTTCTTTTTAGTTTTACTTCTTCCAAATCTCCAATCAAATTTAGGTAGAGCCAGACAACGATCTAGGTGACTCGTCTCGAGAGAGAAGTGTTGGCAAGCAATAGAGTTCTACTCACTCATGGCAGTGTTTTACCAGTTTGTATCTAAGATTCTGGACCACATTTTATCAATATTGTTTTTATATAAAAAAAAAACACTAGGCACTTTAAATTTCTCAACACTCTCTCTGGAACAACAAGACAAAGAGACACCTTTCAAACCTGTTGGCTCCTTTTATATCCCCAGATTCTTTTTAAAAGTTCTGCACATATTCCTTTTTACCTTTTGTTCTATTTTTATACACTTCTACATTATTTCTCATTCTTTTGGCCAAAGACTCTTTTCTCTCATTATGAATTTCAGCCATTTTTAATTACTATCAGAAAATTGTTTCTGATAGCAATCTTTACCTTTGAAATTTCCCTCTTTCATTTGAATCCAATTACTCAGTAAGCACTTTCCAACATTGAAGTTATTTTAGTTAACTTATATTAAAAAAATATTGGCACTTTACTGTACATTTTTTCTTACTTCATCATTATATGTTACAAAAAAAAAAATTAAGGATTGGGTTCTCTCTTTATTTATTTAATTGATACGATATTAAATAGTAAT
>JAQFVV010013392.1:0-134661 GCA_028023455.1 Epiperipatus broadwayi
ATATATATGACTATAGATGGTGTTATACCAAAAACACCTTCAAGCATTTGTTTCATATAAATGTCAGAGTGAGTATTTCACTATTCTAACTTAATTTCCACCTTCATATCAATTTCAAGCCATTTGCTATCGTCAGTGAAGGACAGTGATTAAGAAACTAGATCTAAAACACAAACTCTGAGCGTTTAAGAAACAGTTTTCAATTCAACTTATGAGCATGAATCTTTCAGACACGTAATGTCTTCAAACTCAGCATCGCATGTACAGATAGCTACATGGGTCTGATATCAGCCAAGCATCACCACATAGTAGAAGTCTCTGCAATATATCACCAATGCAAGAAAGACTCAGGTACATTTACTGAAAAACAAAAACACAAGTTAAAAAACTTGCATACGCTTGTATTTATGACTATAGATGAGTATATACCAAAACACCTTCAAGCGTTTGTTTACATAAACGCTCAGAGTTTGTGTTTTAGATCTAGTTTCTTAATCCTGTCCTTCACTGACGATAGCAAATAGCATGAAATCATGATATGAAGGTGGAAATTAAGTTAGAGATAGTGAAATACTCGCTCTGACGTTTATGTAAACAAACGCTTGAAGGTGTTTTTGGTATAACGCCATCTATAGTCATAAATACAAGCGTATGCAAGTTTTTAACTTGTGTTTTTTGTTTTTCATAAATGTACCTTTGAGGTCTTTCTTGCATTGATATATATTGCAGAGACTTCTACTATGTGGTGATGCTGAACTGATATCAGACCCATGTAGCTATCTGGCATGCGATGCTGAGTTTGAAGACATTACGTGTCTGAAAGATTCATGCTCGCAAGTTGAATAGAAACTGTTTCTTAAACGCTCAGAGTTTGTGTTTTAGATCTAGTTTCTTAATCCTGTCCTTCACTGACGATAGCAAATAGCTTGAAATCATGATATGAAGGTGGAAATTAAGTTAGAGATAGTGAAATACTCACTCTGACATTTATGTAAACAAATGCTTGAAGGTGTTTTTGGTATAACACCATCTATAGTCATATATATATGATAATGGTTGGTGATTATATGAATAATCTAAATACACATTGAAACATAATCTTATCCATTGTTTTTCTGAAGGTCTGTGATAATTGTATTTTATTTGTATGTTGGACTACTTTCAGGTATTCTCTCTTCTTCAGTTGATGCTGGTCTGACCAGTGATAATATGAGCTTGTGAATCAAACCCGAACTCTTAGATTTTTGAATAGTGATATTTAAGGTAATATGCTAACCAACTGAGCCATCCTGCCAAATCTAAATTAGTAGAAATTTGATATATTTATCTATGAGGTTCTTCCTGATTTTTCCACTTTTTTTCTAAATGCAAAGTTGATTAGTGATATCCATACATTATGTATAGTAATACCAGATTGATTTATGGGCTTATTCACCATTGTCATGTGAGCAGCTTCTTTGATTTTTTTCTTTTATACCTTTTCTTCTCTATCCAATATTTTTGTATTCTTCCAATTGAATATATGTTTGTTGATACATAAATTGTCTTCTACCTTAAATACATAAGTTATGCTCTTGCAATCACTTTTTATTGAAGTGATTGGTCTCATCTAATATAAATTCTTTTACATTCTCATAGTAATTCATAGATACAGTTTTTACTTTTTAGCATTTCAAATTTAGGTTTTGTGGATATGAGAATTCCCCATAGTGTGCTATGGTTCTGGAAAGCTGTTCTGATTTATATTGATTGCAATTTTTTTTAAAAAGACCTGCTCACATGGCAATGGTGAATAACCCCATAAGTTAACCTAGGGTGACTATACATAAAGTATATAAACCATTAATCAACTTTGCTCTTAGGAAGAAGTGGAGAAATCAGAAGAAGCATCATAAATAAGTATATACAATTTCTACTGACTACAGGTTGAGATTGATGATAGTTTAAGAGTTAATTGTCATCATCTACACTTATAAATCTACAAAGCTTTGAATAATTAGCTTCATTGTCTTAATAAATATAGACTTTGGATGGAATTGGAGAGTTATAAATGAATATTTATTAGTCTGCTTTCAGAATCTGGAAGTTATAATTGATTATTTATTGGTCTGCTTTCAAAACAGGTTATAATTGCCTGATTAATGAGACTTGTTTAAACTTTCTGATCAAGTTGCAAACTAGTGTCTATATAAACATAGACCATAGATAAAAATGGTATTATCTTTATTATTAAAAAAATTGCCTTGACTACAGGTTGAGATTGATGGTAGCTTAAGGATTGATTTGCTATCTAGATTTATAAAACTATTAAAGTCTTGAGTAATTGGCTTTATTGTTTTAGTTATACTTTTATGCATTTATTATCATTACATATTATATTTTTATCAAATAACACTCAGGTGAATATATATATATATATATATATATATATATATATATATATATATATTGTTTCTAATTATAACGTGTTTCTAATTATATTGAATCTAGATTTATAAATGCAACTACTGATGCAATTGAACATATTATTAAATTTTCTAATCTATCAAAATTTATATTATTTCTAACCCAATAAAAAAAAAATATTATTTCTAACCTAGTAAAATTATTCAATGAGCTATATGAATGATAATAAATAAGGGAAAACTCTCCATACAGTAGTGCCACCCTGCGCTAACTAAAGTAATCAATGGATACATAAAATCCCCATCTAATGCTGACTCATCCAATATCTTTATGCTAGTTTCTGGCTTGTGGCCTTCATCAGTGAGGAGCTTTGGATCTGAGAGCACTGCACCTAGATCTAGAATCTAGTGCAACCCTCCAGCACCACCATTTATCTCTACATAACTATAAAACTATGAGAATGAAATTGAAAACACAAAAATATTTTCAATCTAAGCTCAATAGTGTATATAGCCACCACTATCCTATTAGGCAGAATTGGTGTTAAACCATTAAGCATCACATAATCACCACCTCTTATACTAGCAATCTAATTGTTTACAAACAAGGCAAAACTCTCCCTACAGTAGTGCCACCCTGTGCCAACCAGAGTAATCAATGGATGCCAGAAGGCTTGTGCATAAAATCTCTATCTAATGATTACTCATCCAATATCCCCAGATTAGTTTTTGGCTTGTGGCCTTTATCAGTGAGGAGCTTTGGATCTGAGAGCATTGCATGTAGATCTTAGGATCTAATGCAACCCTCCAGCAACCACCTTTTATCTCTACTTAACTATAAAACTATGAGAATGAAATTGAAAACAAAAATATTTTCAATCTAAGCTCAATAGCTTATATAGTCATATGGGTCTGAACTCAGTTCAGCACCCATACATTTTGGTGTCTTTGGCTCTTTAACTACCATAGCTACCACTATCCTATTAGGTAGGATTGGTATGGTGTTAAACCATTAAGCATCACATGATCACCAACTCTTATACTAGCCCAGAATTGTTTATAAAGAAGGCAAAACTCTCCATACAGTAGTGCCATCCTGTGCCAACCAGAATAATAAATGGATGCCCAAAGGCTTGTGCATAAAATCCCTATCTAATGCCTACTCATCCAATATCCCCAGACTAGTTTCTGGCTTGTGGCCTTTGTCAGTGAGGAGCTTTGGATCTGAGAGCACTGCACCTAGATCTTAGGATCTAATTCAATCCTCTAGCAACCATCTTTTATCTCTACTTAACTATAAAGCTATGAGAATGAAATTGAAAACACAAAAATATTTTTAATCTAGCTCAATAGCTTATATAGTCATATGGTTCTGAACTCAGTTCAGGACCCACACATTTTGGTATCTTTGGCTCTTTAACAACCATAGCCATCACTAGACTATCCTATTACACAGGATTGGTGTTAAATCATTAAGCATCCATTGATTACTTTGGTTGGCACAGGGTGGCCCTACTTTATGGAGTGTTTTGCCTTGTTTATAAACAATTATGTGCTAGTATACAAAATGTTGATCATGTGGTGCTTAATGGTTTAACACCAATCCTGCCTAATAAGATGGTTGTGGCTATGATTGTTAAAGAGCCAAAGACACCAAAATGTATGGGTGCTAAAAATGAGTTCAGACCCATATGACTATATAAGCTATTGAGCTTAGATTGAAAATATTTTTTGTATATTCAAATTTCATTCTCATAGTTTTATAATTAAGTAGAGATAAAAGGTTGGTTGCTGGAGTGTTGCATTAGATCCTAAGATCTAGGTCCAGTGCTCTCAGATCCAAAGCTCCTCACTGAAGAAGGCCACAAGCCAGAAACTATTCTGGGGATATTGGATGAGTAGGCATTAGATAAGGATTTTAGGCACAAGCCTTCTGACTTCCATTGATTACTCTGGTTGGCACAGGGTGGCCCTACTCTATGGAGAGTTTTGCCTTGTTTATAAACAATTATGTGCTAGTATAAGAGAAGGTAATCATGTGATGCTTAATTGTTTATATGAATGATACTAGCTAAGTCGAATGATTGATTTCATTGAATGATGCATCTTAATTCTAACCTGCTTTAACTTAGTGGAAATATTACATATTTAAACATAATAAATAAATATTATTTTGAAACTCTAATTAAACGAATCTAGATTTATAAACGAAAACGCGAACTATGCTCAGTGGTCGGTTAGTTATAAAAAAATTCAGCTGCAGAGATATGCAATTAAGATGAAGAAAGGAACTAAAATCATAAAAATAAATTATCATCAGTAAATAAATATCTTGGGAAAAAAGAGAAAACTGCAATCATTCCCTAATTAATAATTTAAAATAAAAATAACATTCTCCCTTTATCAAAAACACATTCTCTGAGCTACAAGTATTTGCACTTTAAAATAATAATGATAACTTTTCATGTTTTGTTAATGTTTTTTTTAAAAAATATGTATGTCCATTATTTGCCAATATGAACTGGAAATTCCTTTCTTATAGCACAATTAAAAATTAAACTCGTTTATGCCACAACACAACTGTAATATCAATAATAATCGATCACTTTTTAAATAAAGAATAATGATAATAATAATCTCAGATTTTCTTTGTTTACTTTAATAAAATACCCTACAGTACTATGCACACATAAATGGCATTCTGGTAGTCTATAGGAAACATTCACTTTACTTAAAAGTTCACGTATCCTCATTTATCATAATAACTATTCTAACTATTTAGAGGGGTGATAAATATAATCAATAATGACATAAATAATTACATGAAATTTTGAATAATACAACCTTTTTATCCAAATTTCATCCAAAATAATAGAAAGACAAGGGTACCTTTTTGTATCCTTCCATCATCCATTACAACACAATAAATTAACTAAGACTAATTAATTCAATAATTTAACTAAATGAAACTGCAATAAGGTGCAATCAGGGTTAATAACTTGGAAATAAATTCATTTTTACAATTAAATAATGTTTAGTCTGAAATTTGCAATTCCATACAATAATTATCATCAAAATAAAATGAAATGAAATCTTCAGATCTGCATAAATTTGTCTATCTCGTATATTAAGATTTCTAATGTCTGAAATGATTTAAAATTTCTAAAGTTTGAAATGATTTAGGATTCAAGAAAAATGTTTTACAAACATTTTGCAAACACACTTATATTTGGCATACAAAAAAATACATTCACAACGAATATTGAAAAAGACTACAATTTATTACTAATACAGAATTAAACAAAATACAAAAATTTATTAGATAATATCACATTGATACTAAACATAAATTATCACATTAAGCTGTCTACTATTCGGGTATAAATTAAAATTATAAATTCATACGTTTGAAGTCCCACTATTACACTGGATTAACTAGCTGAAATGTGGATCTGATTTACCAATACACTAATTTGTAATTTTAGTAAATTTTTATAAAATTCTTACCTTGAGTTATTGACTAACTATTTTTCTTTTATCTTATTTATTACTATTATGATATGAAATTTATTAAAATATCAACTTTATTACTCATAAAGTTAACCAATTTATTGTTTATAATTAAATAACTTATTACTAATTATAATTCATTTATCAAAAGTCCCACTCACTATTTCATCCTTAACTTTATATCCACATAAATTATGATAAATATTTTTAATTGTCAATGTCTGAATTCAAGCTATATTGCTTAACTATTAATAACATTAAAATATTGTGTTCGAATATTCCTTTGATAAATAAGCATTTTAAAATATGCAATTTTAAATCAATTTTATTCCATTTGTTTTCTTGTAAACTACCAGTAAATCTCAGCAGCACAATACAGATATTGATCTCAGTAACTAAGGCACTACTGATAATAAAGTGCACCTTGAGGAATTAACATCTCAAATCTAACATTTATCCTTGCCATAATCTTTAAACAAAGCATGATAATCTACAGCTTCTATGGTGGAAATATCTTTAATTTAACATGAGGAATGCAAAAATAGCAACTAATGTTTGCAGAGTAAAATACTAAACTGAAGCATTTGGTGGTTTCTTGCCTATTTCTCAAGCATAAAAAAATGTATTGGTGTGGAATGTATATCTTACCACCTAAAGAAATGAATACACACCAAATATAATCCTCTCTTGGGATTTAAAACACCTTAAGTATACTAAGTGTTATATAAACTTTTGATCATCCTCTATCATAAGAATCCCCACCTTGACTACCAAACATACCATAACATTATATCAAAAACTAATCGTCTCATGGAAAATCAAGTATTTGAGAGAGAGCATTTTCATCCCATAAAATAAAATACATTATAAATATTAAAACATGCTAATATTAACCATATACCAACTCTACACTTAGGCAAGATAGCAAAACACACTAATAATAATAAACCTATATTAAAATGTATACTTCAATCAATATCTGAAAACAATGAATTAAAAATACAGGAAAGTATAATACATTTAATTTTAATGAAGAAATATTCAACAGTAATGTATAGCATACAAGCTCAAAATAAAATAAAGTGAATGTACTATTAAAGAATAACTGTTACTAAATTACTTAATTAATACCATATAAATTCTGTTGAAACTTTAAACAAGAAATATCTTGTTATAGCATTTTTTTATAGTTACTTCTGATACATTTACATATGGTTTTACGTGTTAAAAAAATTATAAACATTTTTCTTTAAGTATCTAACATGCAAAGTTCATATCTCCAGTTGCATGTAATAAATCAGATATATTTCATAGGTATTACTTTATATTAAATACAAACTTAACCCAAAGTAATGATAGTAAGACATATACTTGTCATTACAAGATCCTTAAAATATTACGTGACAAATATAAACCTTAACATACATTAATATTATAAGACAAAATAAAATTTTACCAATTAGTTTTTTTTTAAAAAAACCATTAAATAAATAAATTCACAATATCTCATTAGCAGAACTATTTCTGCTGAGCTGTCCATCCAGGTAAAGAGTTTCAATCCGGTTACATTTTATAAAACATTGAAAGTAATAAATGCATTTTTTTTTTCAATGAAAAGTTTTCTTTTCTTTGGCAATTATAATAATAAACATGTAAAAAAAAATAGTAGAAGCAAAGCTTAATTCCTAATTGAATTATAATGATAAGATTTGGATCTTAAAGAAAATGAATATGATAACATCGATGATAAACATATACATTGTTTAATGACTATAGTATAATTAGCTAGCTAGAACAATGAAGAAAATGTGCACTTTTTCCTATAGATTAGTATGATAATAACTGCAGTTGAATTATAGAACGGATGAAGTTATAAGAATTCCACATAGCATACAGTATAACATCTAATTTAATTTTATTCTCAGGTCACTAAAGATATTATTAAGTTATTTTTCATAATCTTAACGCTTTATTTTCAAATAGTATTTTTCTTTTAAATAATGCACATATATTTAATATTCACATTTATTTCAAATAAATCATTTTTTCTTATTTTTTAAAAACAAAAAAAAATGCATGTATATAGTTTCTTATTATGATTATTATTTTTCCTAGACAATTACTGGTGAATTAAATATATTCCAATGTATAAAGTGTCTCTATTATTTATAAACACAGACGATCTATTTTTAAAAAGTGCAGGAAAAGTTTCCAATTCTTTCTTTTTTTTTTTTTTAATATTTCATTTACTTATTTTTCTTTTATACCAAAAAAATATTAATAAAAAATAATAAGTCATTAAATAATTAATTTCCACTTGGAAAATATTTGTTTTTCTTAATTTAGATGAAACAAGAATTTGATTAATACTTCTAATTAATTTCTTCATTTTTTAGTTTTGTTAAAAAAAATCCAACTTTTACAAGATGATGATTATTAATGCAGAAAGTTTTAAATGTAAAGATAGCATAGAGATTCAGAATGTCTTACCAAAACTGTTCACCCATTCATTCTGGATGAAATTTCAATTATATTACCAATTTACTTTTACAAAATTAAAAAAATAATGATGTTACAAATTTTTAGCACTGTTTTTCTCTAATGAACAGAAGCAGACTATCTAAAAAAATGACTTGAGTATGTATTGGTCATTCTTTTAACTCTAGCGACCTCTACTAAGAAAAAAAATCATTTGATTATAACATAAACAAAAAAAAATAACTTATTAGAATCATATGGGTTTCAATATTGTGTAAAATGTATTACAATTCAGTTTAATAATGAAAATAATGAATACATTCAAACCAACGATAATTATCTATGATTGTAATTACACAATAATTATTTTCTTCAAACACATTTATCAGAAGTTACTTTTTCTTAAAACAAGATGATCTTAAAATTACTTAATTGACATTTATGGTTTTTTTCTTCTCTCTATAACCATTTAAGAACTAACTACAGTTTATTACATTTGTTTTAAATTATATTAACTTGCCTTATAACCATATCCTATTTAGATTATTCATGGTATTTTAAAAAAACACAATATTGCATTGGGGAATATATTATTTATTCACACAAACCCTGTCTAGGCAAAGGGATAGCACACTTTATTAATCAAATGTTATTACTTATATTTTATTTTATTATTTTTCTAAGGAATAACATTGATTTTATGCAGAAATAATGCTAAATAAAACCAAGTGCCAAAAGCTCTCTCTCTCTCTCTCTATATATATATATATATATATATATATATGTGTGTGTTTAAACTAATTTTGTTAGAAAGTCTAAATCAAATATATTTTATTCTAGATATTGGAATAAAATAGTTGTCAGTTATGGGAAATTAATAAAAAGATGATACTTTTAAATAATAACAATTAATTTATTTATGAGAATAACAATAAAATATAAACAATTTAGCATATTTTATATTTACATAATCAATAAATTGAAAAATATATGCAAAAACAAATATTTGAAATTGACTTGAAAAATCAATCAAACATATATCTTTAATTTTCTCAAAACTTGATTGATTTCCAATCTTAAAGTAAAGAATAATATTAAGAATTTTTTATAAAATGAATGTTTTAAATTTTTATATCATGTGACTTCATCCTTACAATAATAATAAAAATATATATCAACACGATTTTTTATTATAAGAGAAATATGAGTCTTTTCCAAATATCTATTTATTATAAAGTCATTTAAAATAATATTGCCAATTTTTTTTACTTTTATTTGTCTGTTGAGCTCAACATGTATGTGATGTTTTTTAAATTTTCTTTTCTTTAAAATATTAACTGTTCACTGAATATTGAGATCTCTCGTGATTATTTACAAAGAATTATGGTTCCACATATAATTTATAATACCTGAAGATTTTCTTTACCACAGCAAGTTTCTTTTAGTTATACTTTAAGGCAGGAGTCTCCAACCTTTTTGCACTTAAGAGCACATTCTATAATACTAGCCAGGTGGCGGGCACCATTTATTTTTTCAATGTAAATTTATTGTTGGATATTGTTAATAATACACATAATGTATAAAAATATTTATTTCAAAAATAAAATTTTAATGAAAAATAACGTTTATATGTTTATGCTGTAAAAGTATAGTATGTCCTACAATTTGATTACAATATAATACAATAATTTATAAGAAATTTTAAAAATTAAATTTATTTGTATCAGATAAATAATTTTTTATCATGTTCAGATAGCGATGGGCACACGTAAAATGAATGGTCTGTGGGCACCATGCTGCCCATGTGCATAATGTATCCTGTCATTATTCATGTATTTTCTTGGCTGCACATATTTATAATAAAAGTTAGATTCTTCTAATACAATTTCCTTTAATTGTGCTTAACAAATGTTCAATACCTGTGCAGGTTTTTTTTTTTGATATATTCCCCTTGCAATCCATTGTTTATTTCTTTTTTGACATTTTTACATTATACAATTATTGGGTTTTGTTATAGCAATACAAATAAATCTGACAATGGTAGACAGACATTTATTTTTTGTATTCAGGCTCCATAAAGGCTACATTTTTAGAATGATGCAATAAGCGCTCCAACTGGATTGTTGTTCTATCATAGTAAATAAATTTGAATAAGAGTGACTATAAATCATTTTTACAGCTGCTAATTTTATGAGCAGTACAAAATTGATCTTACAAATAGCTATGACCAATAAGAATGTTTTTTTAACAATTGTTAAGAATGCTTCTTTTGTCTTGTTGACAAACAACAATCAAAATTCCTATAGCAACAATAGAATACTCTTCCATTGTCTGAAAATTATCCTGAGTTTGCACTATTATTATTATTATGTTATTATCACAATATTTTTGCAAACAATTATTTTTATTTTGAATCAAATTTTAAAAGTAAACAAAGAAACAAAACTTCATTTTTTACAAATTTATTTTCTTTTTAATTTTTTCACATAATACGATTTTCTATGTTTTTTTTTTTTTGAATTAAACCTTTAAAGCTTTAACCTGTATCATATGTGCTTTGAATGTTTATAATAGTTAAACAATGTTTTTTTTTTTACTATAAAGGGACCTCTAAAACCTTGACACAAGGTAGAAACTTTATAAAGATAAGAATGGTCATCTTATTTTAACCTGAATTCCCACTTAAAGTAGGCCAATCTGAAGTATCTTGATTTGGGAGCATGAAGATAGAATAGCCATTTTTATAAAGTCACTATCTTGTGTTGAGGTTTGAGAGGTTCTTCTATAGCCAGTAAATAACATCATTTGACTATTATAAACATTCAAGGCACATATGATAAAGGTTCTCTAAAAATATTTACATACTTCCTATGTACTTAATAAATAGTCACAACTTTATATATATATATGAAAAACAAAAACAAGTTATAAATCACGTAACTTGCTATCGCTTGCATTTATGATCAATAGATGAAGCTTTACCAAAACCTCCATATAAGCATATTTTGTTTACATAAACATCAAAAGAATCAGAATTCACTATCTCTTTCGTTAGTTCCACCTTCAGATCAGCTGATTTCAAGCTAATTTGCTATCATCAGTGAAAGGTAGGGGCCAGAAACTAGATCTAAACACTAACTCCAAGTGTTTATGCAACAAGTTCTTATCAGTTTGCAAGCATGAATTTTTCAAACATGTAATGTCTTCAAACCCAACAAAACAAGCCAGATAGCTACATGGGTCTGATATCAGTTCAGTTTCATCACATAGTCAAAGCCTCTGCAATATATATCATTGCAAAAACCTTCAAAGGTACATTTATGAAAAACAAAAACAAGTTATAAATCACATAACATGCTATCACTTGCATTTATGATCAATATATATATATATATATATATATATATATATATATATGATAATCATTCTGAACATAATAAGTATAATTTAAATTTTTTTATTATCTTATTGCAGAGATGACATTATTATTCAAAGTTATATATATACCTTATAAGAAATGATCCTCATATTTCCAATATATCACCTGTACATTATAACTTTTTAAAATTTATGTATTAAGTTTTAAATTTATGGTAAAGTAAAACAACATTGGGTTTTATTTAAACACACATACTAAATTAAAATTAAGTAAAGGGAAATACACTGTAAAAATGTCCATAATGTTTTATATGTTTATGAATATGTGTATAAACTATAATATAAAAATAATTTAGAGTATTTAACATTATTTTAATTAATACTTGAATGTGTATTTGTGTACATGTATAATAATTCTTTATTTACTTTATCTGTTTTAAATTTAAAGAAATATTATATTAAAAATTTTAATGAAAAATTATTATCTTAAATTTAATATAAAGATATTTCTTATTATGGGAATAAATTAATAAATAAATAAAATAGATGTAATTATTATTAATATTTATAATTTATATTGTTTAAAGTTTTAGAAATATAGTGTTTTAATTTTGAATATTTATTAAATATTATTTTTGAAATTTCCAGTTTTATTTGCAATGACCTTCTTAATACAGATGTTCTTGCAAAAAAAAAAGTGTGCAGTGCCAGTTTAAACAATTGAAGTTTGATGTCCGAGACGAATAAGTTGAATAAATTAGACCGATGTTAAGAATTTCATTATTTTGCTAAAGTCATATCTGATATTAAAAGGAACAATATCAAATAAACCATACCATTTAGTCTACATTTTCTTGTTAAGTATTAACTGTATGTTCATATGTGTAAAATATAGCTATATTGGATAGTTATAATTTAATAATGTAAGGCTAGAAAATTTTTACTAAGCATTTGCCTTAGGTGTAATGACTCTTTTTGGAATTGTCCAAATAAATAAGATCTATAAAACATTAGGCTAAATAAGAATGTATAAATTAATGGAAATCAAAATGTTTTTTACAGTTCAAATCTTTGAAAATATCTAAAGAAACACCATTCATTTCTACTGCATAATCTATTTGATAAAAGGAAAAAAACAATTGATTTTGGAAATAACTTATTATACAAACACCTACATAAAAGATTTATTTTAAAAGATTATTACTTCACCTTTTAGATTTCTATGAAATAGAAACATTGAAGAATCAGAGTAATATGTATATCATTTTAAAATCTATAAAAAATATAGCAGCATCAAGAATTTATTTTTTATTTTTTTTGTGGAAAGTCAAAGAGTTTTTAATACTTTAGTTTGTAGATAATATTTTATTATTATTATTATTATTATTATTATTATTATTATTATTATTATTATTATTATTATTCCTATTATTATTATTATTATTATTATTATTATTATTATTATTATTATTTAATTATTGTTGTCAATAAAGATACAAATCCTCATAATAACAAATACAAAGAGACAGGAAATTGGAAAAACTCAGATATACATGTATTTTGCTGTTGAAATTTATAGTTATATTTAATATATTGTTTATGTGTGTGCATGTTTGTTGTTAATTAGGTTATTTGTTATAACTTTATAATTATGATAATTATTTATGATTATTTTATATAGGGTCATGTCATACTTTAAATGATCACGTTTCAATGTTAAAATTTGTCCATATGATTGCCTTATTTATATAAAATTTAAAATAATCAATTTAAAACAAAATTGAAAACAACAACTCACTGTAAATAATTTTTTTTTTACTTTTTACGAAATCATATGAACAGTTATTTTACAGCAACTCCACTCAATGAACATTATTTACATTACAATAAATATAATTAGTAATACATACATGTACATAAAAATAATTAAACTTATTACAATCATTTTTAATATATATATTCTAAGTATATGAAAAGTTTCCTAGGTACAATTTCCTTCGTGTGACTGCATTGTAAGCCAATTATAACAAATTAAAATTATTCTTTACTTAATTACTTTGTATAAAATTTATTAAATTGATATAAAACGTATTTTGTAATCTTTCGATTGGTCATCCACATTGTATTTCAAATATAACTAAAACGATTGGGAGAGTTTACAAACATAATATATATTATCGGACAGTTTAAGCTAATTATAACTTTATTCAAATGGTCGCACACCCACGTTATGGATTAATTGTACTATTTCTTTATTTCAGCTCGGGTGACCACACTATGCATTAATTATAACCTATATTTAAATCTATATAGCATTTAAACACTTGCAGCTAAGTTGCATGCCAATTGTAACATTTTAAGGATGGATCAATGGATGCTTGATCATTCCCAGCTAACATTATTTCTAAAGCCTACTGGGATGATGATGATGGTATAGAACATCTATAATCTTATTTGCCAGGGTGCCAAATTGCAACTTTAATAAAATATGGAGGTTAAATCTCATTTCAATAACTTTCAGTAATAATATTTAATGAATGGGTTAATAAATAATCAATCGATTAAGAGACCACTGAGAATGTTTTAAAAATAATAATATTAATATTCTTGGAAATTCTTGGTTATTCTCAGCATGGTCCCCATTCACCATCATTAAAGCCACAATTAAAATTTTGTTCGACTACAAATATTTCTATATCCATCTCCACCTTCATGATCCACCCCTCCATCAACCTCACATCCATAGGTCTATTACACTATTATATATTTTACTGTTAAATTTTCCATTCTGCTAGCTCACTTCTTCCATTACAATTTCTTCTCAGGGTTTTTTAGAATAATTAGGTGTGGAAATCAAATAAGCTGCGATAGATTATTGATGATAAACACTCCTCTCATGATCACCTCCAAGGTGATCTTGGGCTGTCTTTAATGCAGTTTAATATTTATTTACATTAAAGCTCAGAATAATTTAAGCTTATTAAATCTTTTAGAAATACATTATAAACATATTCACAATTATAACAAAATTATAAAGAAGTGCGTCTAAAGGTGTTTGAATACAATGGATGGGGAAAAAATTTTATGCCCAACTCCTGCATTCATTATCACTTAATAACCATCCCTATTCATAATTTATATTTCAACTATATTAAATTATTTGGTAATTTGGAGTGTTTCCGTGCCACATAAGCTTGGAAAATTAACCATTTTAAATAAATTTTACCGCATATTTATGAAAATGATGATTCAAATATTAATAATAATATATTGATGCATGATTGGATTTGAGATATCTAGATAGTAATAACCCACAAAAACATTGAGACGTACACAAATTTTATTTAAAACAAATAACAAATTTTATTAACATACTACAATTCAATACAGAATATACACATTCACTTGATGACTCGCATGCCTTCTCCTGAACTACAACCATATTATGATATATATATATATATATATATATATATATATATATATATATATATATATATATATATATATATATATATATATAAATAATCTAAACACATAAATATCCCTAAATCAATGGATAATATCAAGAGGTTTAAAATATCAATATTAATTTTTTAATTATCAGGGAATCACTATTACCATGAAATAATATTAAATATCAAATAGAAAAAAAAAATTTACCTTCACATATATTATATTTTCATTTTCACTTTTATCCTAGATACAATGAACCTTAAATTTCTTCTCGTGTTTAATGCTTTTGATCTGTTTTTAGAGCTAATTCTTCCCCTAATAAAATTTAATAATTTTATTTAACTATTTTAATTTAACATTCTTTCGCAAATTTACTAATTTTATTTCATCATTTTGATCTAACATTTCTTTGCCCTAATCTTTACAATAGAGATACTTTATGCATGATGGGACTAAGTTAATGCAAACAAATCAGTATCTAGATCAATCATCATCATATGTGCATATACTCTATACTCATGTTCTTATGACCATAATAATATTTTAATAATATTACCTTTCCAGTGAAGTTCTCAGCTGGCTGTGGAAATATTTATTAGATAATATCATATATGCATTGCTTACACTTACAACATTTGTAGGTTTCTTTAACCCTTAAATTTAATATTTATTGACTTTATTACTCTTGGCTCTAATTGATAAATTAAACTAAATCAACAAAACAATATTCAAGTACACCAATCGCACATGCATTATCTGCATTCATCCTGACATCAAATTGAGTTTGTGACCCTGTATCCGACATTGATAAGTAATGCATAATAATAGCTATCTTTCACACACCCATAAGAAATATCAAACATTAACATGAGGCAGGCAGTGACCCGAATAAGAGAAAACCTTTTCACTAAGGTTGGGATATGCTAGGATTTTTATCACTAGTCATACAAAGAGACTTAGGTGCACCTATCACCTCTGGCCATCAATAAAGAAATCATCTTACAGTGTAGAGAATAACCAAGTGGGAAAACTCTTCCATTGTGTTTAAATACTTTATAAATATAGTATAAATATCTTAGTGTGCTATGACTTCACTGGCTTGGTGGAGACTCTTTGTCCATCCACATTATATACAGGTCAAAACATCAACTTGCTCTAGTAAAACTTTTATATCCACAATATTCTTCCAAGTTAGTGCACTGGAATATGTGCCAACAATTTTTCTAAGCATTAATCAGCTTGTATCTGGCCTTAACTTTATGATAATAATAAGAAGAAATAATAAGAAATGCATATTAAATTTTTAAAACTATTTCCCTGCACTTTTATAAGATAATGATGATGCTTTAGTCCAACAGTCACACAATTTTTATAAACATAGCAATAAGTCTAAGCATTTGACAATAAATTCTGATCCAATTCATTCAAAACATTTCCCTCAATAATAATATCTCTCATTTTTTTATTTTAAATGTTTGTAAAGCATTTAAAATAAGGCACATACA
Source organism: Epiperipatus broadwayi (assembly GCA_028023455.1). NCBI lineage: Eukaryota > Metazoa > Onychophora > Udeonychophora > Euonychophora > Peripatidae > Epiperipatus > Epiperipatus broadwayi. The sequence continues at coordinate 16,733 of JAQFVV010013392.1, forward strand.
GAATGACTTGATATTAGCTTCACCTACCACCAAAATGATAATGATAATAAAAAGCATTTAAAATAAACACTTACATAATGATCTGACATCAATATCTCTACCCCCAAAATAACAACAATTATAATTGTGACAAGAATTAATTTTAAATGAATATATATGATAAAACATAAAGAAAGAAATTACTTTTTTTTTAGATTAAATGTTCTACATGAATAACTAATAATAAAAAATATACTTATATACTTCTTTGGAAGTGTCCTTCATTTCTGGTTTCCATTTTTTTTCCTTTTCTTTCTTGATTTGTTTGTATGAGCACATGAGTTTATGTAGAAAAAGTTCTTATGATAGAGTTTGATTCCTATGCCATCAGATATAGGATTTTTATGCTGCTGAAATGATTTTCTCATTTTGATTTTATGCAAATTACAGCTGAACAGAACTTGTTTAAATTTCTAAAGATATAAGTCCACTTCTTGTGTCTTTTTTCTTTTTTTTAAATTCATTTAACATTCAAATTGAATGCTTTATATATGAAATCAAATTTAGAGTTTATTTTTTGTGGTTTAAATTTTACCATTTGCCAATTTGTCATCAATTAGTGCAAGGCAATCACGACCGTTGATTAACTTCAGGAGACTAAATGTGTATCCACTTAAAAACTTATTTGAGAGACATTTTTCTTTTCTTCTTATACTATTAAATTTGGCAAAGTTGTTTCAAGAGACAAATGAATAATTTACAATAAATGATTTTTTTTCTTAAAAAATGTTTCTTTTAAACTTTATAGCAAAGTTTTGCTATAAAATTAATGAGAGATAACTTGCAAAAGAGAGATTCAAATAAAATAGCCCGCACTTTTGACAAAATAGCAAAGCTTTTATAGCATCTGGTTTCTTGCTCTCCAGCTCCCCCCATCGTGACATTTTATTGTCCCTTGAGATCTGATCAGTCTGTTTTCTTAATTTATTGACTCTTGTTTCTTTTTTTATCTGGTTATTTTAACCTTTTGCCTTTTTGAAAAAACCATGCCAAATTTACATCTGCATTCTAACAGATAATCACCAATTAATTTTACACTTAAATTCCTTTGTCATGTATATCATTTAAATCACTCTGGCAATTTACTTGGGTAATACGACACGCATAGAACCCACATTAAAGAGTAATTAAAAGAAAGCTCTCTCCCCCTTTTACTTTTTCCATTATAATAATAATAATAAAAAAATATAGCAGCCCAACTTCAAACCCAGAACTTTAAACTAAATTTTGGCTGTGAATAATAAACTATTAAAACTGACTTTATTTCTTTTTTTAAGGATTTCTCATGAGATAATTATTATTTAATTGTGAATCTCATAATTAAAATCCACAACTAGATTAAATACACACACACACTGTCACACATATACAATTCTTTAATTAAACTGATTTAATATTTTAATCCTTAATTATTATTACTATTATTTTTTATAATTTAATCTCATGAACTATGTATTTATAACTTATCAGTGTAAAACCATGACCATCCATTATGACTATCTAATGTAGTTTTATGAGTCACACACCCCTTCCTTCTTTTCTCTCAACTATTAAATGATGTATAAATCTTGCTTTTCTAAAATATATCTTTAATACCAAATTGACCCATAAATTAATGTTAAATAAAATAATCTTTTGGTTAGAAATCTTTTAATGACAAATGTTCAGATTGCCTATCAAGTAAAATGTATGCAATCCCTATTAATATGGGTTCAAGCCTAGTCTTGGCTAAAAATTTTGTTTATTAAAGGAAAAAATATACAAACCATGAGGAATTTTTTTTATTAAACATTATCTTGCATAGTTAATTCAAAAAATGAGTCTTGGGCAAACCCAAGGGCTACAATATATAATATTTAAAATTATAACTCTAAAGTTTCCAATAATCTAACAATACCCATTTCCATCTTAGTTGTGTTAGACCATTAACAATGTCTAAACAAATTTAAATTAAAACAAATGTGTAAATATGGTTAAAGGTCCAAAACAAGTAGGAGCATTGGTATATTATTGGAAACTTTAGAGTTATAATTTAAAACAATTTTTAGATGGTTTTGTAAGTATATTTTTTTTAGAAAGATTGTAATAAGTTTAAACATCTTTATATATATGTATATATTTTACTAATTATATTTATTGTAATGTAATGCAAATAATGTCCATTGGATAGAGTTGCTGTAAAATAGATGGTCATGTGATTTTGTAAAAAAAACCTTCTTAATAAGGTTCTAATAAGAAATGAATGCCAGGTTGACATATTAATTACATCATTTATTTATAGTGAGTTATCTGTTTAATTTGTTTTAAATTGATTATTTTAAAAAATAATGTCATGTTTTATTGATCATTATAATAAGTTTCAGTCTGCATTGTCGTGAAATGTTATTAAATATATTAAATAATGATAGAATTTAAAGAGTAAAGTTTCTTAAAACCCTATCTTACCTTTGTAATGATTGATTTAATGCCACATATATGATTGTAGTCATATATTTAGAAATGTGTGAAGTCAAAGAGAATTTTTTTATTAAGAAAGGTAAATTTATTCATGACATAACTTTTGATTACAGTGTTTGTGATGACATTTTTTCTGATTACACTGTCTCTGATTACATGGAGTAACCCTATATATTGTCAGTACAGAATTGGAGACTTGTGAGGTGTTTTCTCATCATTCACAATGGTGCATCAAGACAAGTATGTCAATCCAACCCATTCAGGTTCCAAATATCTGTCCCTGTCTCTGAGCTTACCAATAATTTTATTGTATACAGTGCAAGGATTCTTACTGATCTGTTTAAAAATGTACTCGCATTTCATCAGCCATATGCCAAAAACAATGAAAACCTAATAACTGAGAATAATCCAATCCTGAAAGCCTTTTTGATTGAAAATACAACCTTACTGTTGGGGCCTACATTTCTCACTATCATAGACTGAAGTTGACCAAAGAAAGGACAGTCATAAAAAAGATGTTGCATGGTCTCTTTTCTGGTCCTGCATTAACCACATTGCAGATCCAGCCTATGATAGGTTCTTCTGTATACCAAAATGTGACTCATTGCTAATGAGGTTAAATTAAATTTAAACAAGAAGTCTATATACTTGAGTTCAAATGTCCAATACTTTGAATTTTTGATAATTTTCTGCTGGTAAGTGGCAGTTTGAGTTTGTATAATGTCATGGTTAGAAAACATAGATTTAAAGGTGTCCCAGTAGGTCTTTTTGGATTCCAGTGCATGCCAGGTGATGGGAAATAAGCTGGCTAAATAGCTTACTAACTTGCTTATCCATTTGCTGTCAAGTGGTAGTGGCATGTCTGTGGGTTCAATAGGTTCGATTCTGTCTGGCCCATATATGTTAAAGTGTAAAGCACTTAAGGCTCCCAAGGTCTTTTGAACACAGAACACTTTAACTGCATATAAACCAGTCTGTTCAACTCCTTCAGTTTCTACATCTTGGCAAGACTGATGACCACATACTTTCCTTTTCATAGTAACCTAGGGCCGATGGAATTAAGTTATTTTGAAATGACTACATAGATTTCACCATTGGAAGGTTATAGTTGATACTAAGATATACTAGGATGATGACAAGTGCTACTTTTCCAGGAAGCAAAATGGAGATTGTGGACAAAGACTTGACCAAAAGTCCAGGAGAGAGAGCTGAATTTCTCTCCTCATTGCTGTCTTGGATAAAGCTATGTGAAAGCCCAGAAATTTCTGAGGCTCTGACATAAAATCTGATGACACCTAAAGTGCCTGTTCCAAGCAGATGATTTGGAAAGATTTATAAGATTAAATTTCATATCCAACCTGTCAAGAATTTGTTGTAGATATGGTAAGTATTTTTGGTATGAGAGGAAGACAGTAATGTCATTGACATAAGATATATGACAGATTTCCTTTTTCAGTACAGGCACAAAGATCACAGGTAAGTCTTGTTCAATTTTCTTAAGTAGAGAATTGACATAAGCAACAAAACACAGAGTGCTTAAGGGGATCCCTGGGAAATAGAAAGATATGGTCTGAACCCTTGGCCAGGCAACCATCTAATGATCTGAACATAGATCTGTTTAGGAGCAGATGTTTTCTGTGCCTCCTCATATTCTCCACCAGAAGCAAGAAATGTCTCACTACCTCATTGGTGGAGAAACCCTTGCAGATGAATTGGTGCTTTGAGATATGGGAGAGTAGCTGCCCTTGGATTCTGTCCTTCAATATGGCTTCAGTTGTCTTGATAAGTAATGATGTCATGAATATTGAATGAATATTAGTGAGGCTTGATGGATTGATGTGTTTTTTCATGAAAAGTTCAAGTGCTATTGGATATAAATTGGGAATGTTGCAGAAATTGACCTGCCAAAACATCAATAAGTCTGTGGGTAATAGGAGCAGTAAATTTACTCAGGTGGAGAAAAACAAATCTTGGAATAGTGTGCATCCAGAGTGGGTAGACTCAGAGTAAACTAGATCATTGTATGATATGTTCCACAGTGATGCTATGATCCTCTGGTTCACTGTTGATGTTCCAGCTGTCACCTATTTCAAACATGTACTTTGGAGTTGTTTTGGAAAAAAAATGTGAATCTTGAAAAGCATATTTAGTGCTCTGTAGTTGTTGGAATCCAATTTCAATCATGGAAGGGATTGGCCACTTAGCCACACCAATCACCTAGCTGATGTATCCTCAGATCAAGTTGAGTTGAAGGCAAGTAAATTTTTGCCCTCTTAGTAGCAATATATTATGCAATCACTCTCTGCTTGTCATGATATTGGCTTTTGAGGTTTATTATCCCCCTGACACTAGTATTCTCAGATGACAGCTGATTTATCTTGCTGCCAACATCATCCAGATCTTTGAGAAGCTTGTTTGGCCCCTTGGTTTTTCTGGTAAAGATGTTAATCAGAGCACCCAGATCACCAATCAAAGCAGACAATGCCTGCAGCAGGGGCAGTGGGAGAACCTATATCTTGTTGAACAATATATGTCTCCAAGAATACCCACTCAGGCATGTTGGCCCTGTTTAACAGCATTATGGTCTTGATGTGGTGTGATGGTGCTATGACCATAGGATCTAGCTGCTGGAAAATAAACAGAGCCAAGTGGTCTGAGAAGGAAATGATCTGCAGTTTAGCCTGTATATCATGGTGTAATTCTGAAGTGTAATGCAACAGGTCAATTAATGATTTATAGTGCTGTATGCAAAAAGAGTATGTATTTAATGGGATGCAACCTTCTCTACACAGGAAAACTTTAATTAAGTATGTGCAGATATTTGAGATTAAAACACTGGTAGCTCATGTTGAAATCCCCAAAGCAGATCACTGGTGACACCACTGTGGAGAGAAAGGCATTGATTATGTTTACAGTTGAGAGAACCATTCTGGAGTCTTTTGAAGGTAGACATATATTATCACTATTGGGGTGTTATCAATGGTAATGTCCGGTATCAACATTTCTCTACTCAAGTGGAGTGTTTTGCATTTGTTGTAAGACATCCTTTTGCTTATCAAAAGAGCAGTATCTGAAGAAGCTGAGTGTGAAGGGAAATATTGGAATAGGCTTTACTGGCTAAGTAATTGGTCAATTTTGTTGTTTGATTTGGTGTGCAATTTGGTTTCTGATAGACAGATGATGTCTAGTTCACTTTTCTCAAGCCATCTTTTCAGGGCAAATACTTTGTCAAGGGAGTTTAGCTTCTAGCATTTACTCCATCTATATTTAGTATAATAAACTCAATGCCTGAGAAAGAGGGCTGATTTGTCAATGTCCAGGTCACCAATCAGAAATGTTTGACAGGATAATCCAGGAGAGCCAATACTGTGCAAATCACAGTCCTCAATTAAATTTTCTGATCCATTTAAGGAGACTGTTTCAGAGTTTGTAACCTGACATCTATCAGTTTTGGGTGCAGGTACAGTGCTGGGAGTTGGTAAAAGGAGCATTGCGTCTGATATTTTTTACACCTCTACTTCCAGTAATCTAGACTTCTTTTTGTCTTTCTTCTTGGACTTGTAGACTTCTTTATTGGCTGTCTTTCATTTCCATCAGATATATTCGAATTCATTTCAGATATATTGGTGTCTTTTGTTTGCAAGATAGACAGTTCTTCATTATTATTTTTGGTTCTGTTAGTTGTCACTTGAAATGTATTTTCCAACTGAGGTGTCTCCAGTTGGCTTTGCTCCATAGCTTCTGGAATTTCATCATCTGCAATCCAGATGTCTTCATTTTGGAGATTTTATAGGCATTTGTCTAATAATAATGAAGTTATGCCTGTGGCTTCATATTTATCTATTGCATCAGCTTAACAGGCCTTTTGCTCATTTTGGATAATAGACTGTGTTTTTGACTGTTGATTCCTGTTCATGATTGGATCCTATCCAGTTTCTCTGGAGTCCCAGTAGCTTTTGTGACAGCTAGTTGAATATTTATTTCTGAGCTTGTGGTATTTGGACTGCACCTGTGATTTCTGATGATCCTTCTTTTAGATTTTTGGCATACCCTTTTGGGACAAGATTTCACTAAGTGGGTCCTGTCCCCACATCTAAAGCATTGTAGCTGTACTTCTTGTACTGACACAAAGATTGGACTTGTTCTTTCCTCCAGAATGGAGGTTAAATCTAATGGTCCACACCTGGGTTTAGCTTTAAAGAGAAGGCTGTGCTATTTGACATCTGTTCAATACCTGACCTTGTTTCAGAGAGGTTTTTGAATTGTGCACAATGCCATGTGCCATTCTTGGCCAATTCATATCTATTTTTACTAGATACCTTTGGTTTAAAAATAACTGTCTTCTTCTGAAGAGCTCTTTCTGCATAATGTTGGTGAACTCAATGATAAAATACCTTCTATTTGGAAAATAATGATCATTTTTATTGCATTACTCAACATTTGATCTTTATTAAAGTAAACAGGTCATCAACAGGGAAAGAAAAGAGTTCACATTTGCTGTTTGTGGTACTCAGGATTAGAGTGTAGTTATTATTGTAATTAAGGAAGGATTTACATAAGATTGGTGGTATCCTTGCATTATATTCCTGACACACAGCATCATAGTTTCTGGGGTCTTGACTTCATCATGTGTAGAGAAATTTGCATTGAGTTCATTTGTTTTATTGTCATTTCCTTTTACAAAGTCAATAAAAAATTGAGCAGTTTGGGTATTGTCCTTTTGTTTTTTGACTTTATCATTATCCTCCCCATATGCTGATACATACATAACTCATTGAGTTTAGGTGAGAGTGAGAGGTTATTTTTTGCTTCAATTGTAAACCTTGAGAATCCTTCTGTGATATTGTGGAATTATTAGTAATTTGACTGGCAATAACCTCTGAATTTGGCATTAAGCTGGGAAAGTCATGATTTATGCTAGCTTTTTCTATTTGTGATGCTATTGCACACATTTTTAGAGTTGTTATAGTGGTGACTAAAGTTCAATTTTTGATTTGAAAAATCCTACAAAAAGTTTAAAGATTCAGACTTGGGATGATGATTTTCCATCCATTTTTGCTTTATTTGTCATTGGTGATATATTAATTACATTATTCTGTTTAAAAACCCCTTCATTCATTTGAAAACCTCACACTTCCGGGAAAGCACCCTCTTTACTTTCAAAATTTTTAGTTTTTTCCCTTCCCTTTTTGTACTGCTTTTTTTTTAGTTTTATTTAATTTTTCTTGAGAGCAAACAAATATATTCTCTTCATTTGAAATGGGTATGATCATGGTTTGAAGAATTTCTTTATCTCCATAGGTTTTTTTAATAATTATGTTAGATGATTTTGTCTTGTCTTTTTGACTGTACCAATCGAGGTTTTGGGAACAATATCTTTTTTATCTTGATCTTGATTGAATTTTTGAGTTGTATTCAAGTTGCCTACATTATTTTTGGTTATATTTGAAGGTTTTAGATCATTTTTTTTAATTTTAATAACTTTTTTCCTTGTAGATGGGTTAGGTTTTTTAGAGCCATGCTCAACAGCATTATCACTGTTAGCATCCATCTTAACTCCAATCCCCTAACTTTTTTGATTAGTATATTGTAAAAAACCACTCTTTTTTTAGTTACAATGTGATTAAAACTTATTGAAAAGAGTTACCTGAATTTTATGTCAGTTGAACTCAATTAATATCTTTTGAAAGAAGAGCAATGTTGACACTTTTTCTACCATACAATATATGCTTCATTCTAGTCTCTGTAGCAGTAAATTTTGATTTAATATTTTACAGACATTTAGTAGAGAAATCCTTATGTTGTACTCTGTATAGGTATTCCTGTAATGCTATATATATTTTGTAAAGTTATATATTATATAGGGTAGATGTCCTTATTAGAACTTAATGAAGGATATAATGTTTTGCATGAAAAAAATACAAGTGGTTTAAAAGACATATTATAATAAAATAAAAATCAATAAAACATATCAATTAAAGTATTTAGTAATTATATTTTTAAAAAGGTGTATTTCAATACTATTTTAAATAAGCTCCCCTTAATGTATGGTTTGTCTTAACAGTACTTGTAGAATCATATTAAATATATTAGAATTTGAATGTTAAAATTTTATATTTTCAAAAGTTTGAGAAAATTCTTTATTTTTATTTTTTTATATTCTTAATATACTATTAATTATTGTTATTTGCAAATAAAACACATCATAATTGTGTGTTTTGCATCATCATTTAATTAATAGTTTATGGTCGTATAATATCTTTATATTATAACATGTTCTTTTATATTTATAATATAATTATTAATAGATTGTAGTTTAATATTATTCTTAGCAATAGTATTTAGTTTTTTAAAACATAAAAAAAAGTATAATCAAAGATTATGATTTATTAAATGTGGAATAGCTGATCACACATGCACACCTTAATATATAATTATATATTTTCATTAGTTTTAATATCTTCATTTATACTATTAACACATGAAAACTTAGTTATGATAGAATGTAGTTGAATACAATAAAATGCACTTTGTTATTTAGCAATATTAATTGAAAGTTTATTCATAATTAATAATCATTTATAAAGCCCCGAGATATCATTAATTTTATTCATTTATAATTATTTATTTTATTTTAACACGTTGAGAGAGTCTTTTAATCACATGGAGTATTTAGTTAGCTCTACTTTTGAATATATTTACTTTTCTTACTTTAATATTGTTACTATATGTAAAGTTTTCTATATATCAATTAGTCACTAATTAAAATAAACTAAAAAGAACATAGAAAATTGATTTTATTTGAATAGTCTAAAACTCTTAGCATACTTTAAAAAAATCACAATACATAAAATCAGCCAAAAAGAAACAGAATAAAGTGAATTATTATCTTCTTAATGTTAGTTTAAAGTTAATAATTTGTACAAAAAATCTTAAGGCATAATGATTTTTACATAGACTTTATGATTTTCTTTAAGTTTTTTGTCTTCTTAAGGCATAATGATTTTTACATAGACTTTATGATTTTCTTTAATTTTTTTGTCTTCTTGGAAGTATTTCTTTATAATTATAAGTCTTCTATTTCAAAGACAGAATTTTGTAGTAATTGTTTAACACTACTGAATAATTTGAGTAAATTAGTATTGCTCATTATATATAATAAAATAATTATAATAATAACTCATAATGAATTGGCAGATAATCATTTCTTCATCAAGAAGTAATTCTGGAACCAAAATAACAATAATGAATTGATTATCTTTGCTCATATGATGTGCTTAAGATAATTCAAAATTATTTAACTTAAAAATCACTTTTAATGATTAGAATATATTTACAGAAGTTCTTGAATTAATCTCTGAGTGGAGTTTTGATCATTCATACATTAATTTTGATCCATAATGTTTTGATGTGTCACACAAATTCTATCTTTGATAAACTGTGTAGTAATAATAAATATTCATCTATTTATGATATGTGGTCTTTCTTATTTTTGAGAATTTATTTGTGATAATAAATAATGAGACTATATATTTTTTTCTTTTTTAGAATTTATTTGTGCTAATAACTAATGAAATTATTAGAAAAAGAATTTACTTTTGAAGCTTACTAAGTAAAAATAATAATTGATCTAAAACTTTTTTATCAATAAGATATATTATAATTTAAAATTGTTTTATCTGAAAACAATGAGCTCTTAAAAACTCCATTATTGGCTTTTGTTTTAAATTATAATATACTGGAAGACTAAGTTTTGAAAATTGTTTAAATTAGTATCATCTTCGTTTTATTTTCTTTCTTTTTTACCTTTATCTTATTGTCTTCATTCACTTAAGTTAGTGTAATGTGTTATGAGCTTCTCATACTATATATAATCTCAAATTGTAAGAAAATCTGGTCCATATCTTAATTACATGTAAAGTAACTTGGATTATTATTGTTTTTTTCTGTATATTTTGCAACCACCTCCGTTTAGAATTGTAACAGCAATTCTCATTAGAGTGCCATTAAGTGATGATAATAAAATAATTTTAAAATATTTATACATCTAGATAGAATTTTATTATTAATTCAAAATTTATTGAATTTTTTTGTGTCATATATATAAATGATATACTTTGTAGGATCAACCAAGTGTATACTTTTATAAATAATATACTGATGTTTCATCTTGGTTACACAAGCCATCAACTGGGTGATAAATAAGATATTTTAAAGATGGTTGTAAAAGGTGCTCTAAACAATGTTAAAGTTCTACCAATAGAAAAAAAAGTACAGTATATAAAATTATAAGAATAAAAAGGCAGAAATTTTTAAAATGAAATGTTTTTTTAAAAATTTTCCAAATAGGAGGAAGTTTTGCTTCTGTCATCATATTTATTGATACAATTTGATCTTTGTAGTATTTCAATGACTTCTCTGATCATATATTGATAGAGAGGGTTACATCTGGATAAGATCCTGGTATTAGAGAAATCAATATTGTATCCTGAATTCATAGCATCGAATAAGAATGCTGGTGATGATGAGAATTTTAATCTCTTTCAGTATTGATGCAGTAATTAACATTGTTATAAACCAGTGTTTACAGCATCTCTACAAACAACTTTAAGATATTATGTTTATTACCTAGTTGATGGCTTATGCAACCAAACCAAAACATTGGCATATTAATTATAAAAATTATACATGGATAAATCCACAAAATATGACCTTTACATCTGTAACCTATAAAAATCTTCATATACATATATATGTATATGTAATTATATAATGGAATATTTGTAAATACAGTAATTAAATAATTAAAAATTTTATCCACTTATGAATGCTTTCAATTATCATAATAATTTTTGTCAACTAAAACTTTGAAAGGCTAACCTTCCTACAATTCTGTGATTTTAACATTTGCTGCCTGCCTGTTAAAAAAAAAAACCAATAAAAAAAAATAAAGAAAGCTAAGACTAATATACAAATATAAACATGACTTAATTAATAGGCAGGCAGCAAACATTAAGACCATGGAATTGTGGGAAGATTAGCTTTTCAAAGTTTTAGCTGACAAAGATTACTAGGATAATTAAAAGCGCTCCTAAGTGGATACAATTTTTAATTATTTAATTACTGCATTTACAAATATTCAATTATATACTTACGTATATCACTTTTAAAAAATACAGACATTGAATAATAATATTATTACACACACACACACATATATATATATATATACACACACATTTGTTTTTTTGATTATTATATATATATACATTAATGGTCCTATACAGAATGGAGTGGAATGCAGAATATGGATGCATGCAGAGAGTAATACAGTGTGGAGGTAAATAATACATTTTATTACATTCCAACTACATATAATCTAATTAAATATTTACAACTTTTATGTCTGAATTCAAATTTAGCCAAAATAAATTATCATTATAGAAATACTTGCTGAATATATCTTTTTATATGTTGAATTAGTATATAATAATAATGCATTAAACTTTCTCTATATTATGTAATAGAAGCATTTGTGTGCATTTTCCATGTATGTAATTCTGAAATCTTGTTGTGCAATTATGTAAATCGGACAATCCGTATCAAATATGTATCACCTTTCTCCACACATCATCTTCCACAATAGAGAATTATGTCATGGTTCTAATATATGTTACATGAATGTGAGGCTATACAATTTTTTTTATATATATTTCGATTGAAATATCGTAACTAAAAAAATATAAAATTATGGATGATCAAAAATAATATAATAATATTTATGTCAAGATTCAAAAGAAAATATGAATTTCGATAAATGACAATAGCATATTCAAATCAAAATCCTACAGTTCTCCGATTCTTTAGATGATAAAAAAAAATACTACTTTCAAAGGTGATTAAAAGCAAAATAATCTATTCTTCCAAGACAAAAAAAAAACCACAATAATAATGTGTGAGACGCAAACATGTGTGTGTGTGACTAAGTATAATATATAAATATAACATGTACATGCGGTTAGTTTGATTCAGATATATTTTCCTCTTTTTTATTGCTAGGTATTCTCTCAATGAGTCGCAAGCTGACCTGTATTCTTGCCTCAGAGCTATTACATTTGTGCAGCCCTCTGCTATACTAGACATAAGCATAATTATGTTTTGCAAGTCTTGTGAAAGTGCTAAAACATTTGAGTATAACTATTCTTCAAGCATTTTCTAGTATCAAATTTTGAATAATGATATGTATATTTTTGAGAAGAAATATTCTGTAATCCAGCTGAAGATCTGAATGTTTTTGTCTATTGTGATCATCATTCCAAAGTGAATGGGAAAAAAGTTTTTTAAGTGAAATGCTGATTATATAATGCAATGCCAGTGAATAGAAAACCCAAGTCAATTAATATGAATATCTGCAATTATTAAAAAAAGATAGAGTGCTGCAGAAAAAAAAAACACTTTTCCAGATATGAGAGAATGCCAGTAGATATAATCATTTTGTTATAAACTTATTGCATGTCATGTTGAAATCCTTTATTAAAATTATAGGATGTAATGAGGATCAAATTTATAATTTAATATATATTAATCTATTAATTATTATTTTATCTGAAGGAATGTGCACATATGCTATGTGCAAAGTTAGTCTTTTGTAATATGATGTAATAATTAGCATATATCCATCAATATGTATTATTTTGAATGAGCTGAGTGGATAGGTTTTATGTATCACAATTCCTGTTTCAGTTAAAGATGAGAATACTGATCTGGAAGAATAATAAATTTTCTTGATTATCAAAAACATTAGATGGATCTGTTTGTGATTTGTTATATGTCTTAGTTTCCAACAATCCAATTATGTGTAACTGAATAATATGAAGCCATTTTTTAAGTTGATGGATTTTTGTCTGCAGTGTTTAATCCTCTACCATTAATTGACCCCATTTTTATTAATATATTTATGTCTAATTAACTATAGATATAAAATACAATAAATGCAAATGTTATTAATTTATGCTTATGGAAATTAAGTTCTCATTTGATATATTCATTTAGCATAAATTAATATACATATATAAAATACAATAAATGCAAATGTTATTAATTTATGCTTATGGAAATTAAGTTCTCATTTGATAACTTTTGAAATTTATCATCACAAGTGAATAAAAGATAAATGGATGATTGCATCAAAAGACATAGAAAGATGAATGGGTGGATAGATAGATGCAAAGTCAGATAAATAATTAAAATAGGTAGATAGATAGATAAGGAGAATGGTTAAAAGAATGAATGAATAGAAAGATAGATGAATGAATTAATGGATAAATAGAAAGACAAAAAGATAAAGATACAAGTAAATAGCCAGGTCAATAAGTATATAAACAGAAAGATAACCATGTAGGTAGTTATGTAAGTGGATAGAGAAATAGATGAGTATTAGATGGATGAATAGCCAGATTATTAAATAGATAGTTGGATGCATGATAAATAGGTGAGTAAACCCCAGATAAATAGGTAAATCAACAGATAGATTGATAGATAGATACACAGATAGGTATGTAGGTAGATAGGCAGCAGATAAATAGATAGATAATAGATAATGAGTGTGCTGATAGATGGTTGAATGGATGACTGAATCATTAAATAAGTATATAGATAGAAAACCAGATACATAGACAGATAGGCAGATTTATTGATAAACATAGAAAGAGACAGATAGATAAAGATATAAAGGTTAGGTAAAATAATAAATAAGTAGATAAATAGATAGAGAGATAGGCAAATGAAAGGTATGTATATAAACATATAAGCAAAACAAGTAAAAGATAGATATGTCGATAAACAGATAAACAGGTAAAAATAAATAGATAAATAGAGATATATAGGTAGATAGAAAGATAAACAGATAGTGAGAGAAATAAATGATAGATTGTTAGATAGATATATACATGATTGATACACTAATAGCTAAATGGCCATATGGATGGCTAGATAATTAAATAGATGAATAGAATTATTTTCTCTGACTTTAATTTTTTTTACCGCCTTTTCGAATTTTTTTTTATTTTTCCCACATGACATCACAGGTCAAAGATGAGTCCTTGTAAATATCAAAGTAATTGATGCAAAGTTTTTGTTTATTTTGCTTTTCTCCTTGTTAACATAATCTTGCATGAACTGAGATAATAAAAAAATCATAATTTATGAGTAATATGTTTTCTAGCTTTATTTATTTTGTTTAATATCTACAATGGGTGGCTTACTCTTATTAGTAGATACTAGTATTTTTTTGGACAAATATTAATATTTACTAAACTATTATTTTTGAATTTCTTTTTAGGCAAGTGTAATATGTTTTTATAGTTTTATTTACTATTTGTCAAATTAATTTTAATAATTATTCTCTTGGGTTACATTTGTTAGTAGAACGTAGTAATGTGTTTTCTGTTTGATCAAATAATATTTGCTAAAACTATTGTTTTTGAAATTCTTCTTCTTTCCATTTTTTTAATCATAAAAAATACTTTGTAATATATTTTTATAGTTTTATTTAGGAGTTGTAAAATTAATTTTGATATTTATTATATGTGACTTACATTTATTAGTAGACCTTAGTAATTTCATTTTTCTTTTTTAGTCAAGTATTAATTCCTAAACTATTGTTTTTAAAATTAACTAATCTCCCTTTTTTTTTGACATCCAAAAATACTTGAATTTTTTTATTTCGGGTTTAACAAAATATCTGTAATGTTTTGATTTTAATTATTTGTAATTTATGAGGTGCAACACAAAATAAATACCATTTAACAAAATATTTTTGGTGAAATATCTAAAATTGTATTCTGCTACCATAAGCATGAGTTTTCTTCTTTTTTAGGTTAGTTTAGTAATTAGTTTAATTATGTACTTGATAATTTATTTGTTTTAATATGTTTTATTTTGTGGACAAAATATTAGTAATTGTTTTTTTTTGTCAAATACTAATACTTGATTAACTATAAATATTGTTTTGAAATTATTATTCTTTATTTGATATGTCTTTATTGTTTTGATTGGTAATACAGCATCTATTGAGCCACACTCTTCTTATGGTGCTGTTTCTATGCTAAAGCACATAAATATGCTGTTTACAAGGCTGCTTGTAAATATTACGGTCTGTAAACTGTTCAAACACTAAGATGTTGAAGTGCACCCTTATCCCAACATCTCTAGCATATTGAACAATATTAGCGATGAGTATACGACACTCTCTCTAGACATTACTCCTCACTATTGTATGGGCATATGATATGAAGGTTTCTGTACTTGTAATGATGAAAAATATATGGAACGGATTTTTTTTTTTGCTTCAATGTATTGTAATTGACGTGAGTTGGTAAAAATTGTAACAAATTGTCAAATGCCTCTCCTTTTGGTGTCAGGGGTCAGAATTGATGAAATGAGTGTAAATCGTGATTCGGCAAAGTTCACGATCAAGTTGTGCACTTTCCGAGATCAAAACAACAGTTCAATGGCCAACAACCATTCGGTGTTGTAGTTTTGAGATTGACCTGCTACAGAAGGCAAATGCACTGGCCTTCCTTCAACCCCCAAAAAGAAAATATTTGACACAGCCAGGAAAAAAACTGTCTTTTGTGGTGGTTTAATGAAATTAAGGCATTGTCAAACATCTGGAATGGAAGGTCCATCATGTCAATGGCGATGAAGGGGTTCCATTTGCTCATGGGATGGGTTTTGAGGGCTGGCTGGGAATCACTTTTTCCCAAGCAGTATTGTTAATTGATTCTTGAAGACGGGATCAGCTTACAGTGAAGTGTATTACAGCTAACTTGGAAAGATGTCAAAACGCCGACATAAGGAATATGACCACAAGTCTTAGAGAGGTCTGTCAAGAAAGCCTTGTTTCTCAATTAACAAAACAAACCAAAAAAGTTTTTTCAAAAACAATCAAAAAAGACTTGGTTATATATTGTTTCGGTTTTAAAATAAAAAAAAAAAAGAGAGACCGGACAAAAAGAAATAATGTTTTTTTTTTTTTTTTAAAAAAAAAAAAAGACGGAATATTTTTAAAAGCCAAAAAAAAAAAAAAAAAACACCATTTTTTGATTTTTAAGAAAAATATATACATCAAACCGGTTACAAAAAACAAAAAAACGATAACAAACAAAAAAAAAGTAAAAAAATTCAAACCAATCCAAAAATTAAAAACATAAATCAAGAAAATTTGAAAAACAACCTGGTAACATTATATCTATTCGTTTTTCACAAACAACAGCGCCATTGGATGGTGTGGCTCAATAGATGCTGTATTACCTTTTGATTAATACTTCTCTTACAAATAATACTTTAATTCATCCAAATTTTTCTCTATTCTGCCAACATATTTTAGGATTTTAATATTTCTTTTGCAATTAAATATTTAATGATATTAAAAATGTGATGCTTATTCACTGCAAAATTAAAATACTTTCATTTCAGCATATGATTTATTCATTTTTCTGCCATATATTAGTTAATTTTTTTAGCATTCTATTGCCATATTTTAAGATCTTAATATTCCTCTTGTAATTTAATTTTTTGTTTTCGTTAGTTCATTATCTTTTTTCTGTATTGTATCACCATGGAAGTAATAAAATTGAAATACTTTCATTTATTGTCACATTCCTAGTAAAATTAAAATACTTTCAGTTTCCTATATGTTGTTTATTATTATTATTTTTCGTTTAATATAAGATTTATAGTGCTTTAATTTTAGTAGATGTTAGTAATTTTTCTTTGCTCTATTTTTATCTTGATTTAGTAATTTCTTTTGCCACACCTTTAACAATTAATTTTTATACTAGTTTAGTAATTGATTGTGTAAACAAAATAATAAGAACAATTTTTAGCAAATTCTATGAAATTTCTGGCATTTTTTTTTAATTTTTCGATGAAAATAGGAATTTTTTTATATAGACTGGACAAAATATCATGAATCCTTGTTATTAATATTGGAGTTATTATCTAAGATCATTTATCACTTGTATGTGTCAGCAATAGTTTTGGGGTTCACCTGATGTCAAAATGGCATAGAGTGCATACTAAATTGATATCTTACTTTATCTTATATATACTTAACACATTTGGAATAAAGTAGTTCTCTCCTTTTTTTTCATTTCTAAAATGCCATTGTGTTTTAAAATACATTTTAGTTTAAAAAGTTAAGTATTTTAAGAAAATAAAATAATAATGCAAGCACAGCAATTTATTATTATTTTAATTAAAATTCCAATCAAAATATGTGTGTAATATACTTTCAATTATACACATACTTTTAATTATACGTATATATCTGTTAACTGTGTTTAAACATTAAATATACATATATAATTGCTCAAAATAAAATGTATATAATATATTAACAATCTCACATTTGTTTATTTTAGCGTGGTAAAAATATTGAACATGTTGACTAAAATAAATTGAATATGTTATTACGAAAAAACACAATCCCCTAAATGAGATATAATATATAGATCATAAGGCATTTCAAATATCTTTATCTAAAGTAAGAATTTATATATAATAATTCTTGAATAGTAAGCTAACATTTTTTAAAGATTTATATTATTAGTAATATAAACCACTGATCCATACTTGAAATATATATATATATATGCGTGTGTGTTTATTATTGTGATAGGAAAAAAAAATGCAATAAAATATTTCTTTATTTCTAAATCTAAAAAAGGTTGTGTTTGTAAAATCAACATTGTGTCATTATTATATATATAGATGGTTAACATTACATTATAAAGAAGGCCAATATCGATGGTAATGTATTGCTAGAGCAATTTTTATTTTCAAAAAATTGAATCTCACTAATAACAAATCATAATGTCTTAATCAGTATCTGAAAACATGAAATATATATACTTTTTTTAAAATATCAACCAAAAGAAAGATTTTTGGATCAATATTCCTCTGATTTAAGTAGAAACTAAAAATCTTGATTAAATTAATAAATAAAATTATATATATAATAAGGAACTTGAACTCAGACTTTCAGGTTCCCTACAGCTATGCACTCCATCTTACACAACTGATACACATGAACACATACATGTAAAAAAGATAGCTGATCTCCAATATATATATATTGTGTTGAACCAGGACTCATCAGATCTGAACCAGTTTTAGCTTGAAACCATGATTTAAAGATTGGAGACAATTTGAAAGAGATATTGAATTTTCGATTCTCTCTTGGCATTTTTTGTAAACAAGCTTGAGTGAGCTATTGGTAAAGCTCCATCTGTGATCATAAAATGCAAGCTATAGACAGGTTAAAAAATTTTTAACTTGTTTTTGTTTATCATATATATATATATAAAGTAATTTATTTGGAATAATAAACTCACCAAACAATGTAAATAAAATCATACTAAAATCTTGACAATATTAATGTTTGTTAAGTAGACAAAATGAATCCTTATGAAAAACTAATTTGGATAATGGTAATTGTGAGAATAAAATTCTGTGTTCAAAATGATTATAAAAATGTAAAATTTAAGTTGATCCAAATTAATATTGCCAAGATAGAAACGGTAGGTACTTATTTTTAATAACCTTGTAAAATATTAAATTCATTGTTAATATGTAATATTTGAAATTTATATTATATAATCTTTTAACAATGAATTTAATGTTTTTACAAAGTTATTAAAAATAAGTACATAGAGATTCTAGATTTGGAATATTAAATTGGGTCAATTTGTCATTATTTACATTTGCAATGAATTTTATTTTCATAGTTATCATTGTTCAAATTGATTTCCCATATGAGTTCTTAGCTACAGTTAAATATTAATACGCAGCAGATTTTACATGTTTTATATTTATGACAAACAAAAGCAAAGACTTATTTTATTATTAATCAAATAGTCATAACTAAGTTAATATTTATATGATAATTGTGTGTTTATTAGTTATGTACAAGGTTTGTAAAATTTATACTAAATACTATTATATACTGTGACAAAAATAGATTTATTATAAAATATTATATTGTCATAATAAACAAGCTAAATCTATAAATTGAGCACAATATTTGAACATCACATTTAGTTCATTAAAAAATTCAAAATTAAAATTGCAAATTTATTTGTGCTTTAAATAAAAATATGTCAATACTTTATTTATTAATAAATACTGAAGAAGTGACTTGATGATATCAAGTGGCATGTCTAACACACTAACTTTAACTCATAATTGCATTTAGTTATCAACCTTATTATTTTGTATCTATCTAGTTTGTTCTAGTGTATTGATAAAACAACACAATTTTAATAATATTAACATTTCATTGAACTTTGATTAGATATTGCAATATAAGTCATATATCTGAATTCTGAAATTGCATAAAAATAATTTTAAAAATGTTTTTATTTATTTATTATTTAACTGTAAATAAGTAATTGAATTCTATTCGAAATACATTTTATAAAAATTCCATCTAAGTTGACTATAGTTTATAATCTATTTTTAAATAAAGTGATTTTCAATAAACATTTATTAACCATAATGTCTTTAAAATAAATAAATAAATAATTGATTTTATATCATTTTTTATCAGGTAAGAACTTCTTTAAAAAAAATCTAAAAAGAGATTTAATATTTAATAAAGATCAAATATATCTATACAAGAACAGATAATCTTTTAACTGTTCAGTTGGTTTTATTCATTTTTTAATATCATAAATAGCTAGAATCTATAAATAATGCTTTTAAATTTTAAGTATGTGATTGTAGATTACTGGGGGGAAAATATGCTAATTATGTTTTGACCCAATCTTTTCAAGTAGACTATATAGTATATAGTTCTCCAAATATTGTATGTTTGTTTTGTTCTTATTTTATGTATTATATATATTAAACATTTACTTGTAATTTATTGGAGAAAAAAGGCTAATTGTTCTTAAGTTTCATTTCAAATTATTTTATTTAGATAGACCAAGCCAACCATAACTATATAAAAAGAATTATAATAAGACTGTGATTTATAAATAAACCATGAATCTTAAATATATAATGTTAAGAATGTAACCTTATTTATAAACCAACCAAATTTAAATACATTATTTTAATTCACAAGCCAGATTCTTTAAAGAGTTATTTTTAATAAACTTGCTGTTACCTTTCACTTTCTTGTATTAATGTTAATTTATTGGCTATCTTTTATCTTTCAAAATAGAGCATTGTTTGCAAGTTTGTTAAAAATTCGCTGATAATCTAATATATAAATTCCTAAAGTAACAAAATCAAACTTAATTTGGTTGTGAATAAGATTATATATAGTGAGTAACTATGCTAGTATTCATTAGAAACTGACAACAATACGTAACGGAATTACACATTATTTCTTTAGTGTGAATTTTGTAAGGAATATTTTAATATTAGAAATGACTACATCAACTTAAAAAACAATTCAGCCATTTTGATATGGTAGAGAGTAATATATGTATTTCTATTTCTTATATATATATATTAGATACATTGATTTTTGACAATCATATGAATAATATTTCCTCGGAATGAACTATCATCTCAGTTCAAATGCGTTAATACTTTTTTTAAAAAAGTTTATTATTTAAATATATATAAAAGCAATACTGAAACAATTTAATAACAAAGTCATAATTTAAAAATAATTTAGAAGAGTCAAACTTATCTGAAAACCATTATTAAATTACTGAATGTAAAATAAATAAATAAATTATATATAAAATATTCAGGGGAATTTTATCTTTTATGCCTGCGAGATCTCAAGTCAGAATTGTAATTACAAAACTTAATTCGCTTTAAAAAAATGCCAAAGTCGAATAAGATTTAAATTAATAGAACTTTTTGTGTTAAAATTTCACATTTTTTCGAATTTTTAAAATAAATTAGATTCATGAAAGAAAATAAGTGTTTCCAAATTCTATAGAGTTATTTTATAGGTTTCAGTCTATATTTCACATATTATTTATTAATCCATAATTAATTAAAGACATTTATTTCATTTTTAAAATAAATTATTGCTAATATGAGATTTACATCCTAAAATTTAAACATTAGAATGAATAATGGTCAAAGAGCTTATATTATAATAAATAATGTACAGTAAAAAAAAAAAAAAAAACTTTTTATATTACTAAAGTAGAAAAGGTAATCTAATGTCACCCTAATAATCTAAAAATAAACTGGATATATATTGAGAAGATCATATTGAACAAAAACAAATGGAGATGTAGGATTGGTAAAAGATGACACAACATTTAGAGATGAGATAGAAAAGATTTGAAAATGCTTATTAAGAAAGTTATGAAACAGAATAAAAAGACAGAATTTTAGCCAAATATGAAGAAATCAAAAATTATAATAATAACAGTAATTCATTTTAAAACTGACATGAAAGCAGAGAAAATTTTGATAGTTTTTGCCTTCTTGAATTATTGATCAACAAATAAAGAATTCAAAAATGAAAAGATTTGTCACAGATTGACAATAAATCTATTTAAATGAAAGTCTGTATATAATCTTTAGACAAAAAGCATATTTTTAAAAGTCTAAATTGTTCAACATATGAACATAAAACGTTTACACTGACAAAAAAATTATTGCCATATTAGAACTGTAGTATTAATAATAATTTTTGAGAACACAATGATAGCAAAAAAATAAACAATTGTATAAAATAACCAGACTAAATCTGAATGTTCATAAATAAACACAAATAACCAAATAAGTTTGATTTATTTTAATTATAAAAGTAAGTACAATATCTTCAAAATTCTGATAATAAAAAAAAGAATGAGACAGAAGGTAGGTGGACAAAATCTATTTATCATATTGATGAATCTATCAATGAGAATTTTAAAAATTATAATAAGCCATTCTGGAAAAATATTTATATGATGGCTAAAATACTACTACTATTACTACTACAACTGTTACAATAACAATAAAAAAATTTCAACATATTTATACAATTTGTAGTAAATTATTGCATTTCAAATTTTAGTTATAGTTAAATATAAATTAAAAATTCAAAAATTAATTATAAATCTTGAAGTAAATGTATTCATCATAGTGAATTATTTACCAAAAGACAGTTCCTTCTCAACAAAGTTTTTATAATTTCTGCTCTATTTTAAAATATCAATATAAAAATCATAGCTACTTATCTTTTTAAAATTATCAATTTATATACATATAATATACAAAATGTTCCAATAGTTAAATTAGGTATCATATAAACAAAATCACTCTTCACTGAACACCATTTAAACTCTCCAGTAGTATAAACAACCATATACACATCTGTGCAGTAAAAAGGTGAATCCTCTTTTAAATATAATATCTTGTTGTTTAGAGAGATAAAACACTACAATAAACATGTATAAGTTTAAGGAAACAACGTCTCACAACATTCCTTACTTTTCTTATTATAATAGACTTTTTCACTGACAATTTACTGTTACAAATTAATATTTTTTAACAGATTATATAGTTAAAATATTCTTAAATACATTGGAAATATTTATTATAAAAAATTCACAGTCAGAGGTTATAAGGCATTTTTAAATTACTATATATACTAGATAACCTGTACAACCCTTTGCCACCCTTTGTGCATTTATAACTGGAATCCTCTTCTAAATACAATCTCTTGTTATTATCTATAAATATTTCAACTATATATATTATTACAAATTTATTATTCTGAAGCAATTAACTTACGTAAAAGTTCTTTTAATATTAAGGGTGGATGGGAAGTAAATGGTATTGTGGGTAATGTTTAATATAAATATGGTGTTGTTTCATAGTTCTTTACACTTGAGAAGTCTGGTTGTAGCAATGAAACCATTGGGTGGGTTTTGATTTTATTTTCTTGGGTAGTCTGGTTGAGTTGTGGATTTGGGGTAATTTTAATTATATAATTAAGTGAACAAGATTACATAAACTGCAAGAAAAACTGTCTAGTATTAAATGGAATAAAATTGGACTTTGTCAAGTTGAAGAGACAATTAATTTGAAAAGTGTGGTATATATATATATATATATATATATATATATATATATATATATATATATATAGTGGCTGCAGAAAGGAGTTTGCTATTAATTGAAAGGAGACCCTTTTATTCCTTTTGGAGGCCTTAAAGGAACCAAGCAGGACAAATTCCTAATGTCCACTCCATACGGTCCTGTCATTGTAGCTGTTATTACTATGTGATTATTCATATAGTATACGAACATGGATGGGCTGCTCACCAACACGCATTAGCCAGCGTGGTGAGTTTATTGGCTTTTTACCTCGGAGTTTAAGAATATTTTTTCAATATATACAATCATTACAGACAAAAATAAATCATGGCCCTTATTCCCAGGAGGCTGTAAAGTCACCAACCAAGGCAGCGGTTGGTGGCCAAAGGTGGAGGGTGCTAAGAATCCCCTGATTGCAGACTCAGGCTGCCATTTGATGATGACTTTTTATTTAGGTACTTACAACTGCAGATCACTTTCAAGTGAAGGAAGATTGCAAGAGTTAGAAGAAGAACTGTCTTATATTAAATGGGACATTATTGGACTTTGTGAAGTTAAAATAAAAGTTGAAGAAACAATTAATTTAAAAAGTGGACATATACTCTACTATAAAGGCACAGATATTGGAAATACAAGTGGAGTAGGATTCATTATAAATAAAAAATGGAAGAATAACATTGTGGAGATTGATGGTGTATCAGACAAAGTGGCAAGATTAGTTTTACAACTTAATAGCAGATACAAAATGCAGATAATTCAGGTTTATGCCCCAACAAATTCTCATAGTGATGAAGTTATAGAAGATTGTTATATGGATGTACAAAAAGCTTTTGATCAGAGTAAACAACATTTTAAAATTGTTATGGGAGACTTTAATGCTAGAATTGGTAAACAAATGAAAGATGAAAATGCTGTAGGTAATTTTGGTTATGGTAATAGAAATGAGAGAGGACATAGACTTGTGGAGTTTGCAGAAAAAAAACAACTTTACATTATGAATTCTTTTTTTGAGAAAAATGTTAAAGGGAAATGGACATGGAAGCATCCAAATGAAGGTACAGCAGAATTGGATCATATTTTGACTAAACAGAAAATACATATTTCAAGATTGTAATGTTCTTAATAAATTTAACACAGGAAGTGATCATCAATTAATAAGATGTAAGATACATGTTATTGCAAAACTAGAGAGACAAAAATTATTAAGAAAAACAATATTTACAGTTGATATTCATAAACTTCAGAAACATTCTAATGAATTTAAATTAGAACTTACAAATTGGTTTCAAGTATTAATAGATTTTGAACATGATTCAGATTGGAATGACATTAATAGGAAAATAAGCAATACACTTTTAAAAACTGCAACAAAGATAGCTGGTAGAAAAATGCAGCAATTGACCAATAAAATTTCTACTGAAACTAGAGAATTTATGAAGAGAAGAAGGAATATGAAGATATACAACAATGATGCATTAAAAAAGATTGAATATCTCAAATTTTGTAAAATGGTGCAGAAAAGAGTTGAAAAATATAAGAAAGTATAATTGTGAACTAGCAAGGAAAGCTGTAGAAGTGAATAAAAGTCTAAAGAGTGTAAAACAACATTTTAGTATTGGTAGGAAATTTATATCTGGAATAAGAAAAAAAGATGGCATTATTACTAAAAAGAGGGATGACATCATGAAATGTGTAGAAGACTTCTATCAAGAATTATATAGTAATAAAAACAAGTGCCTCCTATACCTATTATATCTTCCAAATTGCCCAGAATTTTGAATGAGGAAGTGAGACATGTAATTAAATTTATGATAAAAGGAAAGGCTCCAGGTAATGATGGAATTATAATTTACATATTAAAAGAAGCAGGTGAAGAAATAGAAATTTTTTCAGCAAAGTTATATACCAAATGACTAAATGATAAAGATGTACCAGATGGTTCAAAGAATGCAGTATTAATATTAATATTTAAAAAAGGTGATAAAGAAGATATTAGAAATTACAGACCTATCAGTCTTTTATCAGTTTTATATAAATTTTTTACTAAGATAATTACAACTCCTCTACAGAAAACACTGGATTTCCACCAACCAAGAGAACAAGCTGGATTTAAAAGTGGTTTTAGTACAGTAGATCATATCCAGGTATTGAGAAAAATTATAGAATGACAAATGAATATGAGTTGCCATTATGCTTAGGATTTGTAGGCTATGAAAAGGCATTTGATTCTATAAACATTTCTTCAGTGATTAAAGCATTGGATCATCAAGATATAGATACAGGATATTGTCATATTTTAAAGAATATTTATAAAAATGCAACAGCAACAATTAGATTACATAATGATAGTAGGAAAGTCAACATTGAGAAGAGTGTAAGACAGGGTGACTCCATATCTCCAAAACTTTTTACAGCAGTGCTGCAAGAAGTATTTTAGGGATTAAAATGGTAAG
Source organism: Epiperipatus broadwayi (assembly GCA_028023455.1). Lineage (NCBI taxonomy): Eukaryota > Metazoa > Onychophora > Udeonychophora > Euonychophora > Peripatidae > Epiperipatus > Epiperipatus broadwayi. The sequence goes on from JAQFVV010013392.1 coordinate 42,748, forward strand.
CTAAAGGGGTGAAAGTAAATGGAGATTATTTAAGTCATTTAGATTTCGCAGATGATGTAGTTGTTTTTGCAAATAATGCTTTAGAGCTACAGAAAATGTTGCAGGAGTTATCAGATGAAAGTAGAAAAGTAGGACTAAAGATAAATGTTAAAAAGACTAAAGTAATGGTTAATATATATTCTCAAAATATGAAAATAAAGATTGATTATGATGAGTTAGAAGAAGTTAACAGTTAGAAATACCTTGGTCAGATTATTAATACAGATGGAAATATAATGGATGAAATTAATCATAGAATTAACCTTGGTTGGAGTGCTTTTGGTAGAAATAACTTGATACTAAAAGGAAATATGCCTATGTGTTTGAAAAGAAAAATTTTTAATAAATGTGTTTTGCCAGTTCTTACTTATGGATCTGAGACTTGGACACTTAATAGAAGAGCACTACAGAGACTTCAGATTACTCAAAGAAGTATGGAGAGATGCATGTTGGGAGTAACAAGAAGGGATCGAAAACGCAATTTATGAGTAAGAGAACAAACAGGTGTTACTGACCTCATTGAAAAAATTAAAAGACTGAAGTGGAGTTAGAAGAGATGATAATAGATGGACAATTGAAAATTTAAACTGGATGCCAAGAGATTGTAAAAGACCCAGAAAGAGACCACATGTGAGATGGATAGATGAAATAAGAAAGTCTGCAGGGGTGATGTGGAGAAGAGAAGCTAAAGATAGGAAAAGATGGATTGAACTTAGATAGACCTTCATATCCTGCAGTGGATTGATAATGGTTGATGATATATATATATATATATATATATATATATATATATATATATATATATATATATATATATATATATATATATATATATATATATATCAGAGACAATGGCAGGATAAATTTAATAGAAGATACAAAATGCAGATACTTCAGGTTTATGTACCATGTTTTGATTGTGATGAAGAAATAGAACATTTTGATATATGATGAAGAAATAGAAAACTTTTATATAAATGTTCAATATGCTTTTGATCCATCAAACAACATTTTAAAATTGACACAGCAAACTCTTGAATCCTGTAATTAGAAAATTATTGAAAATTAAAAGAACTATGGATAAATTTGGCTATGATGACAGAAATGAGAATAAATTCAAGCTTGTGAAACTTGCAAACAAAACTATATATTATGAATTGTTGAAATTAATAGCGAAACAGAAATGGACATGAAGGCATCCAAATGAAGGTACAACAGAATTGGATTAAATTTTGATTAACAAAAAATGCATATTTTAATATAGTGTTTTTAATATATTTAGCTCAGTAACCATCAATTAGTGAAATGTAAGATATCTGTTAAGACAAAACTAGAGATAAAAATTATTCAAATAATCAATATTGGCAGTTAATATTCCCAATCTTCAGAAAACACTCCAATACATGTAAATTAGAACTTGCTAATTATTTCAAAATATTGGCAATTTGGAAGATAATTCAAACTGAACAGGAAATAATAAAAAGATATCTACCACTCCATAAAGAACTGCAATAAAGATAATTACAATAAAAAGCAATTTACCTGTAATTTTTCTGTTTAGACAAGATCACATATGAAAAAAAGAAATATAAAATTTTTAAAATCGATCCATTAAGAAGAATTGAATTTGTTTAATTTGCAAAATGGTATAAAATAGAGTTTAAAATAATATAATAAAACATAATTGTGAATTGAAAAGGAAAACTATAGAGGAGAATAAAATTCTCACAAGTATAAACTAAGAACTTAGAAATGAAACAAAAGTTGTTTCAGCAATAAGAAAAAAGATTAATCTAACACTAAAAGGAGGAATGACTTGTATACACACACACACACACACAAAAGAATTACAGAGTAATAAAAACAAAAAACAAATAACTTCTACAATGATTACATCTTCAAAATTACCCAGCATTTTCAAAGAAGAATTGGCATTATTTAAATCAATAAAGAAGGAAAAACTCCAAGAATTGTGGAATTATTATTGACATTTTAGAAAAACAAGTGAAAGAAAAATAGAAAAATTGTTGCAAAACTATATTCAAAATATTTAAATGATAAATGGAAGAATATTGTAGTACTATTAATGTATAAAAAATAAGAAAGATTTGAGAAATTACAAACACACCAATCTTCTATCAATTATAACCAAAATTTTAATTGAAATTAATTGTAGTGCATATTGGATTTTAACTAACCAAAAGAATAAAATTGATTCAAAAGTTTTTAATACAACAAATCACATCCAAATATTGAAAGATGCCATAAAAAACAATGAATACAAACTGTCATTATGCTATGGATTTGTAAATCATGAGATGACATTTCATTCTTTTAGCATATTTATAATGATTAAAGCTTTGGATCATCAAGATATAAGCTGATATTGTCATATTTTGAAGATATTTTTCAAAATTGATTAGATTACATTGTGATAATAAGAAGATCAAAATTGAAAATAGTATAATAACAAAGGATGTATCTTCAGAATATTTTACAGCAGTTTTACAATATTTTGTGGACTAAAATGAAAAGTTAAGAGAATAAAAATAAATGAAAATTATTTGAGTTAGTTACATTTTGAAAATGTTTTTTTTTTTTTTTTTTCAAAAGTACTTCAGAGCTTCAGGAATTGCTACAAAAGTTATCAGATCATTTCAAGAAAATAACACTAAGATAAAAGCTAAAAAGAATAAAATTTAATGATTAATGGATTTTTTCCAAAGATTAATAATCATGAATTATAACAAGTTAACTTCTGCAAATAGGTTTGGTCAGATTATTAATATAGATGAAAATATAAAGGATTAAAATAATCATAGACTTAAATTTGGGTGGATCACTTTTGGTAAAAATATTTTAATATTAAAGTAAAATATACTCATATATTTAAAAAAGATTTTTAATAAAGTGTTTTGGTTGTTTTTACTTGTGGATCTGAGACTTGGAACTTTTAACAGAAGGATAATCAATGCAATAATAATAACAATAATAATAATAACTGAAACACAGGCTTGTTATATACCTGTGGCTATATATATGTAATATAGGGTATATGAGCACAGACTTTCATACCACCCACCTCTCTCCACTCTATCTAATAACACTGATACACCTAAACACATATATGCTGAAAAGATAAATAATCACCAATATGCGTATTTCATGCTAAACCAGCAATCATCAGTTGGTCCAGACTATCATCTTTACACACATATATAGTATAAGTGCTCAGATATATATTAAGATAGACTATCCTCATAGTTTAATGGACAGGCTTCAATCCGCTCCACACTCCAACTCTTCAACCGTCCATCCAATTGAAAATCTGATGATGGAATGCTCAAAGGCCACCCTGAGGCCGAGATTATTGTCACACCCATGTTGACCTAAGGTCAATCTGAACCCCAAATGTACAGGACATAATCCATTTAATACATATGCAAGGATGGGCAGACATCTCTATAATGTAATAACTGAAACACAGGCTTGTTATATACCTGTGGCTATATATATGTAACATAGGGTATATGAGCACAGACTTTCACACCACCCATATCTCTCCACTCTATCTAATAACACTGATACACCTAAACACATATATGCTGAAAAGATAAATAATCACCAATATACGTATTTCATGCTAAACCAGCAATCATCAGTTGGTCCAGACTATCATCTTTACACACATATATAGTATAAGTGCTCAGATATATATTAAGATAGACTATCCTCATAGTTTAATGGACAGGCTTCAATCCGCTCCACACTCCAACTCTTCAACCGTCCATCCAATTGAAAATCTGATGATGAAATGCTCAAAGGCCACCCTGAGGCCGAGATTATTGTCACACCCATGTTGACCTAAGGTCAATCTGAACCCCAAATGTACAGGACATAATCCATTTAATACATATGCAAGGATGGGCAGACATCTCTATAATGTAATAACTGAAACACAGGCTTGTTATATACCTGTGGCTATATATATGTAATATAGGGTATATGAGCACAGACTTTCACACCACCCACCTCTCTCCACTCTATCTAATAACACTGATACACCTAAACACATATATGCTGAAAAGATAAATAATCACCAATATACGTATTTCATGCTAAACCAGCAATCATCAGTTGGTCCAGACTATCATCTTTACACACATATATAGTATAAGTGCTCAGATATATATTAAGATAGACTATCCTCATAGTTTAATGGACAGGCTTCAATCCGCTCCACACTCCAACTCTTCAACCGTCCATCCAATTGAAAATCTGATGATGGAATGCTCAAAGGCCACCCTGAGGCCGAGATTATTGTCACACCCATGTTGACCTAAGGTCAATCTGAACCCCAAATGTACAGGACATAATCCATTTAATACATATGCAAGGATGGGCAGACATCTCTATAATGTAATAACTGAAACACAGGCTTGTTATATACCTGTGGCTATATATATGTAATATAGGGTATATGAGCACAGACTTTCACACCACCCACCTCTCTCCACTCTATCTAATAACACTGATACACCTAAACACATATTTGCTGAAAAGATAAATAATCACCAATATACGTATTTCATGCTAAACCAGCAATCATCAGTTGGTCCAGACTATCATCTTTACACACATATATAGTATAAGTGCTCAGATATATATTAAGATAGACTATCCTCATAGTTTAATGGACAGGCTTCAATCCACTCCACACTCCAACTCTTCAACCGTCCATCCAATTGAAAATCTGATGATGGAATGCTCAAAGGCCACCCTGAGGCCGAGATTATTGTCACACCCATGTTGACCTAAGGTCAATCTGAACCCCAAATGTACAGGACATAATCCATTTAATACATATGCAAGGATGGGCAGACATCTCTATAATGTAATAACTGAAACACAGGCTTGTTATATACCTGTGGCTATATATATGTAATATAGGGTATATGAGCACAGACTTTCACACCACCCACCTCTCTCCACTCTATCTAATAACACTGATACACCTAAACACATATACTTATACTATATATGTGTGTAAAGATGATAGTCTGGACCAACTGATGATTGCTGGTTTAGCATGAAATACGTATATTGGTGATTATTTATCTTTTCAGCATATATGTGTTTAGGTGTATCAGTGTTATTAGATAGAGTGGAGAGAGGTGGGTGGTGTGAAAGTCTGTGCTCGTATACCCTATATTACATATATATAGCCACAGGTATATAACAAGCCTGTGTTTCAGTTATTACATTATAGAGATGTCTGCCCCTCCTTGCATATGTATTAAATGGATTATGTCCTGTACATTTGGTGTTCAGATTGACCTTAGGTCAACATGGGTGTGACAATAATCTCGGCCTCAGGGTGGCCTTTGAGCATTCCATCATCAGATTTTCAATTGGATGGACGGTTGAAGAGTTGGAGTGTGGAGCGGATTGAAGCCTGTCCATTAAACTATGAGGATAGTCTATCTTAATATATATCTGAGCACTTATACTATATATGTGTGTAAAGATGATAGTCTGGACCAACTGATGATTGCTGGTTTAGCATGAAATACGTATATTGGTGATTATTTATCTTTTCAGCATATATGTGTTTAGGTGTATCAGTGTTATTAGATAGAGTGGAGAGAGGTGGGTGGTGTGAAAGTCTGTGCTCATATACCCTATATTACATATATATAGCCACAGGTATATAACAAGCCTGTGTTTCAGTTATTACATTATAGAGATGTCTGCCCATCCTTGCATATGTATTAAATGGATTATGTCCTGTACATTTGGGATTCAGATTGACCTTAGGTCAACATGGGTGTGACAATAATCTCGGCCTCAGGGTGGCCTTTGAGCATTCCATCATCAGATTTTCAATTGGATGGACGGTTGAAGAGTTGGAGTGTGGAGCGGATTGAAGCCTGTCCATTAAACTATGAGGATAGTCTATGTTAATATATATCTGAGCACTTATACTATATATGTGTGTAAAGATGATAGTCTGGACCAACTGATGATTGCTGGTTTAGCATGAAATACGTATATTGGTGATTATTTATCTTTTCAGCATATATGTGTTTAGGTGTATCAGTGTTATTAGATAGAGTGGAGAGAGGTGGGTGGTGTGAAAGTCTGTGCTCATATACCCTATATTACATATATATAGCCACAGGTATATAACAAGCCTGTGTTTCAGTTATTACATTATAGAGATGTCTGCCCATCCTTGCATATGTATTAAATGGATTATGTCCTGTACATTTGGGGTTCAGATTGACCTTAGGTCAACATGGGTGTGACAATAATCTCGGCCTCAGGGTGGCCTTTGAGCATTCCATCATCAGATTTTTAATTGGATGGACGGTTGAAGAGTTGGAGTGTGGAGCGGATTGAAGCCTGTCCATTAAACTATGAGGATAGTCTATGTTAATATATATCTGAGCACTTATACTATATATGTGTGTAAAGATGATAGTCTGGACCAACTGATGATTGCTGGTTTAGCATGAAATACGTATATTGGTGATTATTTATCTTTTCAGCATATATGTGTTTAGGTGTATCAGTGTTATTAGATAGAGTGGAGAGAGGTGGGTGGTGTGAAAGTCTGTGCTCATATACCCTATATTACATATATATAGCCACAGGTATATAACAAGCCTGTGTTTCAGTTATTACATTATAGAGATGTCTGCCCATCCTTGCATATGTATTAAATGGATTATGTCCTGTACATTTGGGGTTCAGATTGACCTTAGGTCAACATGGGTGTGACAATAATCTCGGCCTCAGGGTGGCCTTTGAGCATTCCATCATCAGATTTTCAATTGCATGGACGGTTGAAGAGTTGGAGTGTGGAGCGGATTGAAGCCTGTCCATTAAACTATGAGGATAGTCTATCTTAATATTTATCTGAGCACTTATACTATATATGTGTGTAAAGATGATAGTCTGGACCAACTGATGATTGCTGGTTTAGCATGAAATATGTATATTGGTGATTATTTATCTTTTCAGCATATATGTGTTTAGGTGTATCAGTGTTATTAGATAGAGTGGAGAGAGGTGGGTGGTGTGAAAGTCTGTGCTCATATACCCTATATTACATATATATAGCCACAGGTATATAACAAGCCTGTGTTTCAGTTATTACATTATAGAGATGTCTGCCCATTCTTGCATATGTATTAAATGGATTATGTCCTGTACATTTGGGGTTCAGATTGACCTTAGGTCAACATGGGTGTGACAATAATCTCGGCCTCAGGGTGGCCTTTGAGCATTCCATCATCAGATTTTCAATTGGATGGACGGTTGAAGAGTTGGAGTGTGGAGCGGATTGAAACCTGTCCATTAAACTATGAGGATAGTCTATCTTAATATATATCTGAGCACTTATACTATATATGTGTGTAAAGATGATAGTCTGGACCAACTGATGATTGCTGGTTTAGCATGAAATACGTCTATTGGTGATTATTTATCTTTTCAGCATATATGTGTTTAGGTGTATCAGTGTTATTAGATAGAGTGGAGAGAGGTGGGTGGTGTGAAAGTCTGTGCTCATATACCCTATGTTACATATATATAGCCACAGGTATATAACAAGCCTGTGTTTCAGTTATTACATTATAGAGATGTCTGCCCATCCTTGCATATGTATTAAATGGATTATGTCCTGTACATTTGGGGTTCAGATTGACCTTAGGTCAACATGGGTGTGACAATAATCTCGGCCTCAGGGTGGCCTTTGAGCATTCCATCATCAGATTTTCAATTGGATGGACGGTTGAAGAGTTGGAGTGTGGAGTGGATTGAAGCCTGTCCATTAAACTATGAGGATAGTCTATCTTAATATATATCTGAGCACTTATACTATATATGTGTGTAAAGATGATAGTCTGGACCAACTGATGATTGCTGGTTTAGCATGAAATACGCATATTGGTGATTATTTATCTTTTCAGCATATATGTGTTTAGGTGTATCAGTGTTATTAGATAGAGTGGAGAGAGGTGGGTGGTGTGAAAGTCTGTGCTCATATACCCTATATTACATATATATATAGCCACAGGTATATAACAAGCCTGTGTTTCAGTTATTACATTATAGAGATGTCTGCCCATCCTTGCATATGTATTAAATGGATTATGTCCTGTACATTTGGGGTTCAGATTGACCTTAGGTCAACATGGGTGTGACAATAATCTCAGCCTCAGGGTGGCCTTTGAGCATTCCATCATCAGATTTTCAATTGGATGGACGGTTGAAGAGTTGGAGTGTGGAGCGGATTGAAGCCTGTCCATTAAACTATGAGGATAGTCTATCTTAATATATATCTGAGCACTTATACTATATATGTGTGTAAAGATGATAGTCTGGACCAACTGATGATTGCTGGTTTAGCATGAAATACGTATATTGGTGATTATTTATCTTTTCAGCATATATGTGTTTAGGTGTATCAGTGTTATTAGATAGAGTGGAGAGAGGTGGGTGGTGTGAAAGTCTGTGCTCATATACCCTATATTAAATTATAATAATAATAATAATAATAATAATAATAATAATGATGATGATGATGATGATGATGATGTTCTTCTACCATAGTTGTTGATGATTTTGCCAAACATTTTTTTAATTATATACATAGTCTATAAACTTATTCTAAAAATACCATATCTTATAATTCTGCAAGTGATTCATTATATAACTGATCATATCATTAATGATGACATTAAAAAAAACTATAAATTAGATTCAAATTCATTCTAATTTAGGCCACACAAATATCTTTTCCTTGATTTAAAAAAGTCAGTGAAATTAATTGCTGTTCCTTTTGTCTTCATTTTTAATCATTTATTAAATTGTTGTTCTTTTACTAGTATTCTCAAATGTTCCAAGATGCTTTCAATTCTTAAGAATGATATCAAGTTCCTGTTAATAGCTACAGGCTTATTTCTGGTGAACACACTATTGCTTAAATTTTTGAGAGGTGTTTATAACAAATATATTTCTGATTTTTATCACAATACGGACACATTCTGAATAAATGAATAAAAACAATTTTTTTTATTATATATGATCACAAAGCAGATCTAATTAAAGATCAGCAGAGACTTGATATCATTTATTTTCATTTAGCAATGACTTGATAAAGTTAATCACACCATTTTTTTTATAAATTACATTGATTAGTTTGAATATTTTCTTAGTAGTCATATAATACATGTCACACTTTATCCAAAATATGATAATAATTTAGTACCTGTACTTTTTAATAATTATATGATTAATCTTAATATAATATTTTCTTGTCTTTAAAATCTTATTTTAAAAATCTTTGGAAGAATTACATCTATGATTGATAGTCTTTTTCTTGGGTGATATTTACAACGTTTGCTTCTGTTGTAATTTAAATAATTTTGGCATTAATATAAGTAAGTGTTCATTTGTTCCATTTTCTAACAAATCTCATCTTTTATATTTTATTTACATTGATTAATCGTTATAAAATCAATCTTGTTTTTCCTCGAATAGATATGAGCATTTCATTTTATAATAATCAATCCTTTTATCATCATATTGAAAATATTTTTGGTAAAATCGTGATTTCCATCTTTAAGCATGTTATTTTTAATGATAATGCAAAATATAAATTATTTATCTTGTTGGTTCTTCCCGTTTTAGTTTAAAATCCATTCATCTGAAATCCTAATTTTAAACAAAATTGTAACAATTCAGTCATTCATCAATAAATTTTTAAAAATATTTTTTTTGATAATAAAATTGATTTTTTATCTAAATTGTAAATAACTGTTGTAAAATATTAATTTTTTTAACATGTTATTATATTACCTAATATAATTTCAATTGTTTCTGTTAAGTCACATGAGCTTGAAAGCTGGCTATTTTTATATTCAATTTTATTGCCCACCTAATGTTGTACTCTTTATATATTCAAGTATTATATTAATGTTGTTCATTTTAACATACGTCATAAATAATTTTCTAAATATTATTTCTGATTAGTTGAGCTGTATTTTATATATATTTGTTCATTTTTAAAATTCTTGTGTGCAATCTGTAATTGGCTATCAGTTTTTGTTTTGCTTTACAGTTTTGTTTTGCACTTAAATTAATAATTTAATTTATTATTGTTGTTGTTATTACTTTTGCCTATATGATATGGAAGGTAATAGAGTAGCAGACCTTGGAGTTCAAAGACTATGGATTGCAATTCAGTTTGATTATTTTCGGTGCTTGAATTTCTTTAGGAACTTTAAACAAAAAAAAAACAACATTATTTTTATAATACTAGAAATGCCTTGGATAGTTTATTGCAATAGAAGAGTAGCATATATAAAAGTTGAAGAAATTGTTATGCTATAATTGATTATACGCTATTAATAAATAGATAATTTATCTTTATAATTTATGTGTCACACTATTTGTGAAGCATTATCATTTTTTTTTTTAAATTTTCGACATTTCGATTGCAAAGGGGAAAAAAATATTATCGCTGATATTGCGAGATTTCTTTTAAGCTTTCCTCCTCATTCTTTTCTAAATCTGAGCATAAGTATGATGGACCTAATCTTATATGCAGAAATGAACTGACGAGATAATTAATTTATAGTGATTTTAAAATAAAATGTTGGAATCCTAGTAATTAAGCACAACTTTTTTTTTTTTTGTAAATTTTTTAAATAAAAAAATTACCATCATTTTGTAAACCATTGATGATCATGTGATATTTATTGGTTACTTCAATTCCTGCCAAAAACAAAGATAGAATAATAGAGAATAAAATGTTAAATTCGTGTTTTGCCATTACAACACAAATCAATCTGTAAAACACATATATTATCAATATATATCACATGCTGGTACTTAAATTCCATTATTTGTTATCTACATAAAACTTTTCATTATAAAAGATTTCAGATCTAATTCTCCAGTGTATTCTCTCCTTAGCAATGTTATCCCAATGAATGCAATCAATGTTGAAATTTTTTAGGCTCTACAAGATGATATTTATAATATAAGTGAGTTTAACCTCTTTCATTACAATGCATAATTATAATCTCCATAGAATACTTATTTAAAAAGTAATTCTTCTATCATCATAGTTGTTAGCAGTTATGACTTTATACCATATTTTAGAAAACATCCTTAAATACAGTTTTGTATAGTCTTTATGTTTTATTGATAGAAGCTTTATATCTTAGTTTTAGATAATAAATTTGGAGAAGTAACTATATATTGTAAAAGTCAAGATTGTATAATCAGTCAACAAGACTGAAAAGCCAAACAGGGACTCTCAACCAGAAGACCCTAGGTTACCCCCCATGATCCTAGTTTAACCCTTATCTAGGCTTACTAGTCTCACCTACCTAACTAGCATCTATGAAGTCATCCAGCTCCTTCTTTTTTTTCACAGATGATCTAGCTCAGGGTACAAACAGAAACCCTCTCTCAGGGTTCCTCTCACAACTTAGGTTTGGCATGCTTTACCCCTCCCTTTATACAGACTGGTATTATATTACAACTTGTAACTCTATTCAAACCTACTATCAAATCAATTTTATTACTGGACTATCAGATTATACAGGATTTTCACTAGCCTGGATTTAAAGCTCAGACTGTTCAACACAATATTCAACAAATATTTAAATTTGGTTATTAGCTTACAGTTCCAAGATATAGAAACATATACTTAGTTAATCATGATCATATTAATTTATTATAATATTGAATGGAATAAATAGGTAGCATATAAGTTAATTTATAAATGAATGATTTTACTGGCCCTTACATTATTATGGTTGGAAGTATTGGTGATTTACATGTTGGTGTGTGCCTAAATTACATGATAATTAATTGAATAAGTAACAATGATCTACCTTAATAAACAGCTATCAGTTGTTATGGCTTTTGAAATACTAATCAAATTAAAAAAGGATTGTGATATAGCCATTGTGCACTGATTCAATTCTACAGCCCCTCAGGGTTATATGTGCATGGGTGAAGGTCAAAACAAGGAGTGATTTAAATATTGTGGTTCTGCTCTCATTATAATCACCATTCATAATCACACTATATGTTAAGAAGATTTGAGATCTGCTTGACAATCAAGTGATATGATTCACCATTAAAAAATGGATGTCCCTGACCACAGAGGTGCATTTGCTTTTGTCCATGGGTACATTCCTATGGAGAAAGCAAAGATGTGCTGAATCTAGGATTTTGGGTTACAGGAGTCTCTGGCTCCTGTAGAGACTAGTGCTAATCTATGGATTAAAAGCCCAAGCATGCAGTGTCTTGTTTGTCCTTATGCTGTTTGACCATATGATGCATGAACCATACAAGTTATGTGAGAATAAAGCTATAACATGATATTTAACCATAGTAGCAAAACTAGAGAGCAGGATTGCAAACATGTCACATGTAGCAATAATAATTATATAAATGTTCCATCCACACACTTATATATTATTAATTCATTTCAATATTTGAAAGTTTTCCTGGACAAGTATAGAGAACTTGAATAAAATTTAAAATCTGCTCACAATAATAAAATCAATAATTTTAACTAAATAATCTTTGATATTATAACAGATATTACACTGGATATTCAATTTTAAATTTTTTGGGGGGTATTAATCACTCATAATCCCACTTATAGTTTGGTGGCTTATGTTCACATTATGAATAAATGACAATGTTTCATTTACAGACATAGAGTATACAGGTAACACTATGTACACATTTACATACCATTGCAATATTACTTCCAAATGATAGACGCTTGATATAATAATACTGGGGGTTATTAATTTTATTTTATTCAGAAATGCAAAATAGGAATCTGAATCAGATTGCCATTATCTTACTATGCAAGGTAAGGTTTGGCATAATTACATTTACATATATATTCATAAACATATACATTTGAATATACTGATCTTTAGATTAATTATTTACATTTACAACTCACAATAATAAAATCAATAATTTTAACTAAATAATCTTTGATATTATAACAGATATTACACTGGGTATTCAATTTTAATTTTTTGGGGGTATTAATCATTCATAATCCCACTAATAGTTTGGTGGCTTGTGTTCACATTGCGAATAAATGACAATGTTTCATTTACAGACATAGAGTATACAGGTATCACTATGTACACATTTGTATAACATTGTGATGTTACTTCCACATGATAGACACTTAATATAATAATATTGGGGGGTTATTAATTTTATTTTATTCACAAATGCATACTGAGAATCTGAATCAGATTATCATTATTCTACTATGCGAGGTAAGGTTTTGGCATAAATGCATTTACATATATATTCTTAAACATATACATTTGAATAAACTGATCTTTAGATTAATTATTTACATTTACATATATATTCTCTTAAACATATAAATTTGGATATAAATGGATCTTTAGATTAATCATTTATCTTTACATATAGATATTTTCCGAAACATATAAATTTTAATATAAACTGATCTTTAACTTAATCATCATAGACACAGATGGTTTCTAAATTGTACATATTTAATTGAATTCTAAACACTTGCCATCCTTTGTAACAGTAATGATAAATTCTCAGTATTGTAATAATGAAATTCTAATTGATATGATGGGGGGGGGGGGGGTATGGAAATAAAAAAATGTTTACAGTTTTATTTTAATGGTTTTAGAGTTTTATGTGGCCAACTTCCAATTTGAATCATTCCAGCAGAATGGGAAATGTTTGGAATGTTAACAATTCTTTCTTTAAATTTATTCCCTCCATTATTCAAAGTGACATAATAAAATAAAATTAAAAAACAAACTAACTATTGTTACATCAATATTTAGGTCAGTAAAACATCAACATATAAAATCTTAATAAGAATTAATAAGTTTAAACTGCATAAAGATAAATGCTATATAATTAATTAGAGTTACATGACTTTAAGAATGGAGTAAATTCATATTACCAGCTAGCTGATGGGTATCTTCATGATTCTTTGTTACCAGACTCAGGAACAACATCTTGAATTTTAAGACCAATAAAGTTCTAATGGACAGTGGCTGGATCAGATACCTGCTTTGTTGGATGACCACAGAGAAGCTGACATTTATCTACTCATGCATGATTGTAGGTACACTATGCATTTTTCTTTCTTCAAACAATTTTACAACTTTATTTACCTTACGTTATATTTTATATCTATCTTACTGTTTTTGAACAATGCCCCATTCTTAATCTTTATCTGGGACTATATCTCATGAGTTTTCTTAATGACTTTCAATCTAATTTCTCTAATTGCTGTTCATCTTAAATTTGATTCCATAGTTCTTTTTGCTGCTGCATAGGTTTCGATTTTTGTTTATGTTTTTTACACCTTAAAATATGTGTAGTCATTCAAGTGTACTAAAATGTGACTCTTTTCACTGATTATTCTGCTAGATTAGGCAATAAGGCACTTATATGTGGTTTGCTTCCATTACCTGGTTTATCTCCCATTGTATTAAATACATTCCACTCCTATTACTTATGATTTTTAATAAAATATATGCAAGTGTTAGTGTGTTTGAATATATATGGAAATATATGACATATGCTGGGAAATAGTTTTAGATTTGAACAAACATGAAGCAAGCATATCTGCTTGCAAATATGTACCACTTCATATCAGCCTAGTTAGCATACAAAAAAAAATAAACAAAAAAAAACGTACTTGTCCTTTCACAGTCAATGAGTGATTGTTGAAATTTTTTAGTTGGCATGTTAGTGTTTGGGGTTAGTTTAGCATTGTGTTAGTCATAACTTTTACTACCATATTCTCTCCTTTATTTCATAATCTATATATCTCTGTCTTTAGTGTAAGTTTCTCTGTGTTTTCTTGAGTCCAGGTTAAACTATATGGTTTATGGTCCCAAGGTTCTTTTCCTTTATTACTGAGTGGTCTCCTCCTGGGTCATAGGGTCTGCTATGATAATGCTTTCTTTTCTGCATATATTGACCTCTGTGCTAGAATTCCTCCTTGATCTCTTTCCCTAAAACAGTGTGGGTTTGTCACTCTACTTTTTCTTTTTTATTTGAGTTTATGCATTGCTCATTTTCTTGTTATCACTTGCTTCCTGTTTAAATTGCCAAACTCTTCAAGTATTGGCAACTTCATCCTTATGACACTTTGCCCTTGATTTCCAACTTCCACAGTATTAGTACCATTTTAAAAGGGTTCAACCCTTGATCCACCATATATGATTGTGATTCTGTTTGGTTTAGCTTATACTTATCCATTTTTCTATTATTACCAGACTTACATCTTGATTTTTACAATATGACTGCATTTCTTCATGCTCTTTGATGTTTATTATAGACATATATTCCATTATGGCATTCAAATCTTGATCATCAGGTATGATTGCATTTCTTTGTAGTCTTTGTCATTTGTTATAAGAGTATCTGCTGTTAGAGGGTTTAAATTTTGATCGACTGTTTGTGAATTGTATTTCTGTATTTTTGTCTCCTTGTATTCTTTAGTGGATGCATCTTCCTCTGTAACTTTGTTTTTCTGTGCTTTCTCTTTCGTATTATGTTCAACTTTACCTGTTACTCCTGGTAACTCTGTTAGGAACCTATCATAATCTTGACTATCAGCATATAGTTGTACTTCTTGCTGGTCCTTATTTTCAGTGAGGGTTTCTAGATACTCAGGTGATGCATGAAGGCTCATAATTCTTGTTAATTGCTCCCAGGATATGGGATACAGTGACTATATCCTCTGTCTGGGGTATACTCTGCCAATTATGAATTTCTTTGTTCACTCAGGTCCAATGCAGATATCTGCCTCTCATCAATCCAATATGCATGTAATACAGATACTTGGTACATCCTAAAAGTTCATAGTGTTTGATAAAAGCATTTTCACCAATACTTGTCTGTTCCCTTTAAATGATATTTGGCAAGGGGTACTTGGTAATCCTTGATCAATTTATATCTATGAAATGTGTCTTGTAGACTTTCTAAATATTTCTCAGTGCTTTCTCCTGGATCCCTCTAAAAATATAACTATCTGTGGGCCTTGCCTTTTAGGGGCTCAAATGTCCTTAATAACAGTTCTTGGCACTGTTAAAATGTCTGTGGTGTGTATAGAATAACTCATCAATAATGTTCTGCCATGCCTTTCAAGTAATGCACAGCAATTTCCACTTTTCATTTCTTCATTATCTTGTACTATGCAAATATTTCTTTTAAACTTTTTTTAAGTATGTCATAGGGTTTTCTCCTTTGACACCTCTGAACTCTACTACTCTTGGAGGTTGATTGACCTTCCAGTCTTTCTCACTGTTGCTGTCCTTCCTTGATAACATTATGTTAACAAAAATAATAAAATTTTGAAATGGTCTGCTTCCCTCAGCCATCCTCTTTGGCATCATGTACCATCCTTGTACCATAATTATTCTGAAAAAAAAAACACCCATTCCTATCCTCATTATTTTTCTAATGTTATGTCTGCTGTTACTTATGTTTAAACACAATATTTCTCTATGTGCATGCTAGTATGACTACTCATTCTTTCTGTAAAAGAAAATAAAGGTTATTTACTGTATAGTGATTTTTCCATTTGTGCCCATTTCCTACATACACAGTTTTAACTCACCACCCATTCCTTATATTCTTATTACACAATTGATCTGAAGATTTTTTAAGGCTTTGATTCAAACTCTTACAGGTTTTACAGCAATTTTGTAAGTCTCAGAAGTTATGCTAATCACCCCAAAATTTTCATATGTAACTACACAACAAAAATTAAATCTATATACAAAATAAAATTTTCTATCCTAAACAAAATCTCACTTTTGTAGTTAGTTTTTGGGTCTTCCCCAAGCCTATGTGAAAGTGGTTCACAGCTAGCAACATGTTGTGTAAAAAAACTATATATTGGTCAAGATTGTATAATCAGTCAAGATCAAATGGCCAATCAGGGGCTCTCAACCAGCAGATCCAAAGTTACCACCAAGTTGCTAGTTTAAACCCCTACCTAGGATTTCTAGCCTCAATCACCTAATTAACATCCTTGATGTCACCCAGCTTCTTTTTTTCTACAGCAAGATTTAGATCAGGATACAAACAGAAACTCTCTCAGGATTCTTCTCACAGCTTAGGTTCAGTGTGTCTTACCCTTTCCTTTATTCAGAATGGTATTACATTATAAAATGTAATACTATCAAATATATTATCAAATTGATATTATTAGACTGATGGATTACATGAGATTTTTACTAGATTGAGTTCAAAGCTCAGACTGTGCAAAGCAATATTCAATAAATACTTAGATTCCAATGTATAGAAACATACATTTAATTAATCATAATCATAATAGTTTATTATAATATTGAAAGAAATGAATAGTTAGTATACAAGTTAATTTACAAATGAACAATTTCACTGGCTCTTACATTATTATGGTTTGAAGTATTAGCAGTTTACATGTTGGTGTGTGCCTAAATTACATGATAATCAATTGAATAAGCAGCAATGATTAATTTTAATAAACAATTATCAGTCATTACAACTTTTAAAATACTAATTGATTAAAAAGGGATTTTGATAAAGCCATTGTGCATCAATTCAATTGGACATACATACACATGGGCAAAGGTCAAAACAAATGAGTGATTTAAATATTGTGGTTCTGCTCTCATTATAATTGCAATTCATAGTCACACTGTTTGTAAAAAAGATGGTATGGTTCACCACTAAAATGTGGATGTCTCTGACCACAGAGATGCATCTGCTTCTGACCAGGGTGCATTTTTATGGAGAGTGCAATGATGTGCTGAATCTAAGATTTGGGGTTGCAGGAGTCTTTGGCTTCTGCAGAATCTAGACTGGTGCTAATCTATGGATTATGAGCCTGGGTATGTGGTCTCTGGTCTGCCCTTACACAGTTTGACCATATGATGCATGAACCATACAAGATATCTGTGAGAATAAAGCTATATTATGATATTGAACTATGATGGCAAAACTGGAGAGCAAGAATGCAAACATGGCCCATGTAGCAATAATAATTATATAAACTTTCCACCCACACACTTATGTCTTATTAATTCATTTCAATGTTCTAAAGTTTCCCTGGACAAGTACAGATAACTTGAATCAAATTTCAAACTCTCACACAATAATATAATCAATAACTTTAACTAAACAATCTTTATTTATTATAACAGATATTACACAAGGTATTATTTGCTCATAATCTCACTAATAGTTTGGCAGTAAGTGTTTACATTACCAATAAATGGTAATGTTTCATTTACAGAGAGTATACAGGTAATGCTATGTAGACAGTTATATAACATTGCGATATTATTTCCACATAATAGACACTGGATATAACAATACTGGGGTGTTATTAATTTTATTTTATTCACAAATATAAACTAAGAATCTGAATCAGATTATCATTATCCTACCATACAAAGTAAGATTTTGGCATAAATACATTTACATATATTTTCTTAAACATATATGTTTGAATATACTGATCTTTAGATTAATTATTTACATTTATATATATTGAAGTAGTCAGATCTAAGTTCGATACGAGCTTCATGAGATTCCATTTATTAACCTAGTTCAAACCCAGTTATGAACAATGAATATTTCTGAATACTGTAATGAGAGTTTATACCATTTTCAATATGCATTAATTTCAGTTAAAACTGTGGTTATTGTTTAAATATTTATTGAAGCTAATTAACTTAGGTTTAATTTTGTTAATATCATTAATTACCTCATGGTAAATTATTAAAATAATGCTATTTAAAGAGTATTTAGTTATTCGGATTAGGTGTATATATTTGTAAATAGTTGTTCAAATTTTTATATGATTAAAAGTTACATTCCTTCAATAAGCTTTTAAATTATCATTTCCCAAAGACAATAGTAAATTCTTTATTAATTAGTTAAAGTAATAAGTTAAAACTTTAAGAACAGTTCTAAATTAAAATCGTTTGTTTAAATTTTACGAATTCATGTTCTAAATAGAAAATGAATTCAGATAATCGATTTGGAAGTCTTATTGAAGTAATAGATTGAAAATCAATTAGAGAAAATTCTTTTAGTAACAATGTAAAAGCTTTGGCCTAGGTATATATATTATAATGGGCAGGAAACCGTAGAAAAGAGTATAAAAACCCTGGAAAAGTTTCTAAAGTGAGCCATTACTTTTAATTTAAGAAGAGTTGCCACTGGAAACTATGTCTGTTTTAATTTTGAATTTTAAGAGTGTTCTCAGTATGGTCATGGCTAACTTTGGGGATCTGATTTCTTGACACCAAAAGTCTCTAACAAATCTTCAATATGTTGCTGCAAAATAGAATTCTTCAATACCAATCATAAGCTGCCTAAAATCCAGAATAAAACTAATCCATAAATGAAGTCTACATAAATTAAGTGCACACCTATATTGTTTCCTATATCCAACCGGACTCTGTCATTATAAATCAATAAGTGATCCATGGAAGAACTGGTAACTTTTTTATTATTAAACTGCAACTTTCTGGTCTGTTCATGAACTATATCTCAACTCATATTTAAAAGTAACTATTGCCTTAAGTTTTTCCACTCATGTTAAAATGCTTTAAAATTTTGTTCTATTTCATTATATCTCTAGTCTTAAACTAATACCTTAGCAATTTTTTTTTTCTTTTTATGACAGTTAATTAATTATTGTTGGCTTTGTTAAATTATATATTTGCAATATTATATGCCAATAAAACTTTCAACTCAATAATATTCTTCGTTTAAACTTACCCTAAGAAAATAATATTATATTAATGTTATAGCCTAATGATTTTCCTGTTAGAACTAAATTAATAATGGTTCTACTAATTATTGGGTTGGAAATTTATTTAGTTGCTTGATATTATTTTGCCAAGAGCTAATAAGTGTTATTAGCTTAATTTATAGCCACTATACTTTCAACCATTTCCTTTGCTAAGTATTTAAAGCCATACCTTTTATATCTACCCATGCCATCCAAGAAGTAATTTATGGATGTGTGGAAGATAAATTTCACCTCACTCTTATAAGAAATTGGTAGTGTATTTTCTTTTCCAAATAAAGTACCACTTAATGAATAATGTATGTAAGTCATTTGGCATCTATGCCAGACATACCTTTAATCACACATGTCTGTTTTGTCAGAGCATAGATAATAGATATATTTCCTAAATACTTATGTATTAATTATTGGCATATGATTACAATTGCTCTCATATTGTACATTGTAGTTTCTTGCTTCTAAGACTAGAGATAATTTATCTTAATCATTATGATCATTTGAATAGCATTTGTTTGTTATTAAATATTTTATATATAACAAACTTGGTGATGACTATTTATTATTCATTAATTAGTGTAAATCTTAATGTTTACTATATTTTGGCAATCCAAAATATATATGTATTGACTTATTTAGAAAGATAGGTAAATACTCATATCATTTGTTATTTTGAAATCAGGGACCACTCTCAGTAGTAATTGTATCCATTGAGCTAGTTTGTGGTGCATATTCTCATGTGCCATCATTATATGTTGTTTATTAGGTTTTGATATGGGGCTCATGGAGTGAGTTCGAATTCATGTTGGTGCCTGATCTAAATCACAGGCTTGAGTGGGTTTGAAGTACATTTTCATGGGTTCCAGCTCATGTTAGTTGGAGAACATCTTTGACTGGTACAATATATTCTTTTAAACATATAAATTGTGATATAAATGGATCTTTAGATTAATCATTTATGTTTACATATAGATATTTTCTGAAACATATAAATTTGAATATAAACTGATCTTTAACTTAATTATCATAAATACACATGGTTTCTAAATTGTACATATTTAAGTGAATTTTACAAACCCTCCATCCTTCTGTGACAGTAATAATACATTTCTCAAAATTGTAATAATGAAATTCTAATTGACATAATGAGAGGAGGGGTTATTGAAATAAAAAAATCTGTTTCTATTTTATTTTAATGGTTTTAGAGTTTTAAGGCTGGGCCACCTTCAACTCAAATTGTTCTAGAGGAACACTTAAAGTTGGGAGTATAAACAATTATATTTTTAAATTCAGTCCCTCCATTATTCAAAATGACATAATAAAATGAAATAAAAAAACAAATTAAGTGTTGCTGTGTCAATATTTAGGCTAATAAAACCTCATATATAAAATCTTAATAAGAGTTAATAAATTAAAACTGTGTAAAGATAAATGCTATAATTAATTAGAGTTATATGTCTTTAAGAATGGTTTAAGCACATGTTACCAGCTAACTGATGGGCATCTTCATGATTCTTGGTTAGCAGACTTGAGAACAACTTCTTGGATGTGAAGACCGGTAAGGTTGTAATGGATGGTGGTTGTATCTTGGTACTGGAATGAGACTTCTCAGATGTCTGCTTTACCAGATGATTGCAGAGAAGCTGATGCCTGTCTAATCATGCATGATTGTACACACAGTATGCATTTTTTTTCTTCAGTTTTATGATTTTATTTACCTTGTGTTATATTTTATATCTATCCATCTTTTTTTGAACAATGCCCTATTCCCTTCTTATATATTCTTGGTCTTCACCTAGGACTATATCTCATGAGTTTTCTTAATAGCTTTCAGTCTGATTTCTCTAATTGCTGTTCATTTCAAATTTATTTTCACAGTCCTTCATTTTATACTGCTGCATAGGTTTGCTGATCTTCGTTTTTGTTTTTTATTTTATACTTTAAAATATGTGTAGTCATTCAAATGTACCAAAATGTAACTCTTTCTGCTGATTATCATGCTAGATTAGGAAATAAGGCACTTACATAACTTCCATTACCTGGCCAATCTCCCATTGTATGAAAATACATTCCACTCCTATAATTGAGCATGCTCTTTTCTTTAATAAAATATTTTATTCTTAAATTCAAAATGTGGTGTGATTTAAATAACTTTTAATTTTACAGATTTCTAAATTGTACACACACATGCATGGGTATTAGTGTGTGCAAACTATATATGGAAATATTATGCTGTGAAATAGTTTTACATTTGAACAAACATAAAGCAAGCTTACCTGCTTGCAGATATGCTCCAATATATAAACATAATATAATTGAATTATATTTATCATGGTAATAAAATACCCTAATTTATAACTTGTTCAATGCAACACATTTTGAAATCCAAAATAAATAAATAAATAAATAAATAAATAAAGCAATCATGAAATATAAACTGAATCATAATTTTAAGATACCAGACGTTCAAGTTAATAGTTGTTAAATTTTTTTTTATTTCACTAACTAATGTAGCACTTGAGTTTTTTAAACATTAATTGCTAAACTAAATTCTCTATAAGTTGCATTTAAGAAGGTAAGATTATTCTGTAGATAACTCTTGGAATTGGCCAGAGTAGCATAATCATCAGTATAATTGTGAATCTAGAAATCAAAAAGATAAAGTTCTTTCCTTTGCTATTAATTTTTAAAAATTTAAAAATATACAATTAAATCTATTTCATGTCTTGACTACTTCAATAAATTTTTAATAAATAATTTCCAAAGTTACTGTCATAAAAACAGAAATTCAAGTTAGAACTACTATATATTTTGTTTAACTTCAGTTTGATTTTTTCGTAATTAATAATAATATTTTTTTTAAAATTAAACGTTATTAATAACAATTTACATACAACTGTTAACATATGTACAAGAAAAAAAAAGAATTTGCATGACATATGATACATAGCTTATAGAAATATAATCATTGCAGCCAGTGTTTGAGGGGAGCTGAAAATGATTTTGTGTAGAAGAATATATAATTTCTATGCTTTTTATTATTGTAATGTACAATTAATCAAAATATTGTTCTGTCAAATTTTTCTCATAGAACTATGGCATTATTAGGATGAAAATTTTTAATATGTTTATGATTATTTATTAATAATAATACTTCATTTCATAAAATCATATGAAAGATTTATAATATAAATAATTTTCAATGTATAAATAGCTAATTTCAAAATTGCAACAAATCTGATTGAATAAATAAGTCAAATTCCTTGATTAAACTAATGAAAACCAACTACAGTTCACCTTCTTGCATCCTTTTGTTAACTAAAACTATATACATCCTTTTAAAATAAAATCATATAAATAAGTAATAATTAATATTTTATTAATGGATTTGGAAATACATTGAGACAAGAGCATTGATATTTTTATGTATTGTACTGCTATTTAATTGGATAATATAGTACTAACTGGATATATAAAATTTTATTGTAATATCTAAAAATATTTTGTTAAGTATTATAAACAATGTAAAATTCAGATTGATTTGTTTAAACTTTAAAATGATGAGAAAATATTATATTGAGTTATGGAGTAAAACTTTTTTTCCCATATATATATATTGGAAATAGATTTAAGATTTTGAATGACACAATTTGAGATTTAAATTTTTATCCTGGAAAGATAAAATAATATTTTTAAGAAAATAATGTAAAATTCAAAGTCAGAGAAGGATATGGTGATTGCTGAGTGACTTAGAAATACTCATAAATCACATGTATATAAAAAATCAGAGAAGAAATCTAAATCAAATTGAAGTAGTCTAGTTCTTTGGGAGAAAAATGCATTGACCTAACATTTTATGTGATTGTGATCTTTTTTAAAAAAAAAAAAAATGACAATCTAATGCTAGAAATTGAATTCTGTTTTTTTTTTTTTTTTAAATACTATCAGAAAAAATATTAAAATACAACTTAAGAAAGTAAATGTTATTATCTTTCTTTTTTAAAATCTATGCTCTCACTTGTGAGCTTTTAGATTTTTCCATTTTATAAAAAAAAATATTAATATTTATTTGAAATTTTATATTTGTTTTTTTCAATTCTTATAAATGTTTGTTTATATTTTAAAATTAAATATTATTCTTCCTGTAGTAATAATGATCTATATAATTTACTTCTGACCAAAATTCTATTAATTTTATATTTATTATGTGGTTCAGGATAAAAAAGAAAAAAAAGTATAGTAGATTGTAGTTCCTAATAAAAGAACAAAAAAAAATACTTTTTTAACCAAAGCTTCCCATTGATTTTTAAGTATTTCTTATATATGTTTTGCTCTCTAGCAAACAATAACTAGAAACAATTTTTTGATCAGCATTGAATGACTAACTGGGTTTAACTATGGTACAACTATATGAAGTAAAGGTTTTTAAATCTGAATGAAATTTAAAGAAAAATCAAGTTTAGCAGCTAAGGATTTAAATCAAAGTTATGAACAAAAGTGGCTGAGACTTCACCAATAAATTACAAAGTATAATGATTTTATAATTATTTAAATCTATTTTAGAATAAATAACATTTTATCATGTAGTATGTACCTGGTTCAATGGTATTATTTTTTCAGTTTAACTTTTTTTTGGAACCATGGGAAGCCATACAAATGTTCTGGTATAGATATAAAATACATTTATAAATTTATAAGTAGATTAAAAATGTGAGAAAAAAAATTATAAAACTAAAAATAATGTTAACCTTTAATCTGAAATGAAGAGGTTAGAGTAGTATATTTTGTTATAAAATTATATTTATTCTGAAATTTTATGAATATTTCTAATTATTAATACTTTATCTAAAATTGAACTTATAAAAGATATGAGTACTTAGTGATATTTTATGATTTACATAATCAAATATTCATATGTCAAATTATTGATAAGTTACAAAAAAAGAGTTAATCTTAATATACTTTAAAATACAAATATTCATACCTAGGCTATGCTCCTTGACATTTATCTAATCAACATACTATCCTAGGACTCTTATTCTCTAGCTAAAAGTATCAACTATATATCCATTTATTAGTTACTATCAGATAACTAGCTGATAGCTATCATACCTGAAAAAATTCTTTAAACCAGTTTATGATTTGAAAAAAACTTTTTTAAGGTTTGCCAGGCATGAACTCAAGCTATATACTATTTCATGAAGCTTAATAAATGTATAACTAATTTAACATACAATTATTATTTAGAAAACTGTGACTAAATATGTATATTTAGAAAATATCGAGGAAATAATTAATAAAATTAAACTCAATATTAAAAAAATCATAAATACATATAATTGGAATTTATGGAGAAGGGGAGGAATTCTTAATGAAAGAAATTTATTATCTTTGTAAATATATTTTCCAAAAATGTTGGAAGTTATATTTAATTGAGGAGCAAGGAGAAACACTAAGGAAATATAACTGGAATCTTTGAGTTTTTTAAATCAAAAAATTAATTATCTTTGTAAAATTATGTTATTTTATTTTTTAAATAAAAAAATTCACTTTTTATATAAAAATATTTTTGAAGAATTGATTATAATTTAGTACTTAGCAAAAAAAGTTACACATTCAAATGTCATAATGATTAATTTAAGAATAACTTTTCATCTATGATGATTTTTGTGATTAAAAAATAACTTCTATTCTATTAGCAATATGTAGATTTTTTATCATTATTAAAGTTTATTAATCTTCTATAAAGTAATTATTTTTTCACCTAATTAATTTTGCATTTAGAAAAAAACACATTGTAGGACAAAAGTTTTTCCTACAGATCTCCATTTTCCAAACTACAAGAAAACACCACTCACCAGATTAACCAGTTGCTATGTAATAATGATTTAATAATTTCTCTGTTTGCTTTATTAATTAGACGAAATATCTATAAACTGATTTATTGATTTCTCTTCAAGGCTCTTTTTATATATTACTGTTTTAATTTTTTAAAAATCATTAACGTTATGTATTAAACTTATATTAGTTTAAAAATGATATTGTAGTTATTTACAATTTGTGCATTACTTTGCTTCTGAATTTATATATATTATAGAACAGCTTACATAGATATAATAAATACTCTAGGGTAATATTTATAAATTTTTAAAGAGTGATTTGAAATATTGAAGTTCAGTTTCCTTTCATATTTTATAGATAGCTTGATCCATTTTGACATTGTATGTAACCTTAGTAAATTATCTGCGGTTTGACTTTGACAAAAAGCCTTTTTTTTTTCTTAAAAAAAAAAAACCTTTAACTTCAAATAGTTTTATAATCTATAACTACCGGATTTAAAATAATTCTATTTTCATTACATAAATCTTCATATTATTTATTTTTATATATGACTGTCTTCATTATCTTCGACAAAATCTATATAGACACAAATGATCAAAATATATATTAAGTCCTCACAATAAATAGATTAATTAATTTTTTTTCTACGGTAAAAATTAATATATTGTTTTATGTGATCAAATTTTACAATTAATTTTTATTATCTGAGGCAAGTTATTTATGAAATATTCACAGTGGTTAGATATATTAAATTATTCTGGTCAATAGAAAGAGAATAATATTCGTTCACCATAAAAATCTAAGCAGACTGTCAATAATATTTTTTTTAAAAATTAGAATTATATCTATGAGTATGAATTTAAATATATTTTACAAAATATATAATAATGTAGACTTAATATTTAATATAATTGTACTACAATTGTACTAGAAATTAGAATTTAAAAAGTGACATTATTATTTAAGTAATAAAAAAATAATGGAATGGCTTTGTTGTGAAGGTCAAGTGCCAGAAATATCAAAATTGGATGTAACCTGTGGACTTTAAACATCATTCTCACATTTTATCGGTTCATTTGATAATAACAACAAAATTGGTTGGTTGTAAACTGATATAAAAAGAGCACTACAGACTCTCTTGCTATTAGTATCAAACAGAATATTAATAAAGAACTAACTTGGGATTTTGTTCACTAATCTCCAAGTAGCACTCTTTTATTAACCTACAATTTTTTAATGAGTTTAACATTATAATAAAAATGATAATAATTGAGTAAAAATAAAATATAATTAATAAAAATTTATTAAATTATGAAGCATTTGTAAACATTTTAACAATGTTTTACAATTTAGTAATTTTTAGACCACAAAATTTTAATTCCATATACTGATTATTTGAAATTTGTGCAATAGTAAATATGTTTAACTAGAGATATATTTTATTATTCAATCATATAGTTCAGAGAAAAAAAAACCTTTTACTTTTTGTTGGAGAGTCGTTAATACATCAAAATCATTAAAAACAGATTATTTTCACTCAAAACCATGTCAGAAGAAACAGTAAACATTTTACTAACATTTTTGAAAATAATATTAGTGCTATAAATTCAAGTTGGTTCTAATTATCATAAACTCTTTGTAAGAAAAAAAATGCTATAAAATAACTTAGATGTATTCATGTTCAAATAAATGTTATTTAATAGATTATATTATAATCAGATGTTTGACTGCAAAAAAAAGTCCATATTATAAGAGCACTTACAAAGGAAGATTGCTGAAGAGTTTATAAACCATTATGCTTCCATTTTAACATGATGTTTTTGCTCCTGTAATTTATGTAGTAATTTATAATAGATGTTCTTTAATTTTCTTATTGATATTGTTCAAGTGTAAAAGTTAAAAATGATCGATGGATCAAAGTCCCACAGATGGTATAGATATTCACTGATCATGATTTTTGAAGAATTAAAGTAATTAATTGATCAAAAAAAAATATTATAATTTTATTAACTCCGTGGATGGAATTATTTTATGTGATAATGGTGATATTTCAAACATATAGAGGAATTGTTTTGAATATCTTTTGAGAAAGAATCTAAGAATGAATAACTTTTGAATAAAGATATAAGAACTGAGATTTCACCTTTTAATTATTTATATTAGAAAAATATTATTCATAATAATGATGTTAAGACAATTTTGTCAGTAATGGAAAGATTGCAAGTACTCATGAATTAACTGAAGAAGTTTTAAAATATATTAATAAGATAGCTTAAAAAATGGATATTTTTAGGAATATGTATTTCCAAGAAAGTATGCTATTTGAGCTTGAAGATTATTTTATTGTTTCAAAAGCTTTCAAGAATTTTGTTGAACATTTGATTCCTACACACCATAATACAAATGATTACCATAGAGTCATTGTGGTTTTAGAGAATGTATTTTTTATTATTACACAAATATGAAAAGTATGGGAAACTATAGGCCTGATTTACACATTGCTTTTGTTTATTTTGTCAAAGTATTTAATTCAAAAAAATTAGGTTTATGGATATGTTTAAAATTAATCAGCTATCCATTGAAGTTTATTCTTATAGTACAGTGACTACATGATGGAGAGATTTAAAAAATGCATAAATATGATGGTGTAGTTTTTAATTTGAATAAGATAAAATTAAAAACAAAAACTTCAATTCTTTAGTTTAGCATTTTCATAATACTGCTAATTTTTTTTTTTTTCAATTCGAAAAATTATCTACAATATATATTTTTTAATATTTTGATTGCAATTTATAAAAGCTTGTGGTTTAGTAATTGCTCTTAAAGATTATTTTATGTTTTAATTTACAAAAATAAAATGTATAAAAATATTGCAACAATTATCATGGAATAGCATTGTTTCCCTTAACAGCAACAGCACTTTCAATAATTTTTTTAATAAACTATTGATATATAATTGGTTACTAGAGGAATAACAATTCAGACACTTTTATTGGGTACTTATTAACATTAATAATCAATAAAGCAAGTCATATATAGCATGAAATTGCTTTTATGAGCTTGTATTTACAAATATGTAATATAGGGAGCATACCAATAGCTCAAACAAGCTCTTAATTGATAAGTACAGTAAGAGAAAAATATTTAAAAGCTCTATCTAGAACATTCCCTTCTCCAGGCCAATTGGTTTTGAGATTTTGATTCACCTCAGTGGGGAGCTAAAATATTCAGACACTAGATTTAAATTATCAACTCAAACCCAGCACTTATTTAATACATAACATTTAAGTAGAAATTCTGAAAATGAATATTATAATTTTTTCTTTAAAGGTCTTGAAAATTCTAAGATTAATACAATGTGGTAGATCTGAATTTGGTTCAATCCCATATAGCTATTTAAGTTAGATAGCTGGAGTTAAAGACATTTTCATGTCCAAAATTTTCAGAGTTTCTACTTAAATGTTACATATTAAATAAGTGCCAGGTTTTAAGTTGATATTTCTAGATATATTTTATATCTAGAAATCTGTTAGCCATTTTATCTATCCTTTCCATTCCTCATCCTAAAATTTTACCATATTCTTCTCTATCCTGCTTCATCCCATTTCTACAACATAATCTTTGACAACTCCATGGCCTTTACATCTAAATCCCTGTTACCTTTTCTCAAACCAGCATAAAAACCAACAACTCACTTTCTATATAATCACTTGTTTATATTTATTCTTCCACAACTTCATTAACTGTACTCTTTCTGCTTGCAGGCATTTACATTCAATTAACACATGCCTAATATTTTCTATGCCTTCCTTATACTACTTGCAGACTAAATGTCCTTATTTTTTTTATTTATGTGTATATTTCTTTGTTGCTAAATATCCTATTCAAGCCTTAAATAGTAAACTACTTTCCTATTATCATAAAGTAACTTGCACTCAATATTCTGTTTACTTCTATATATTTTTAAACTCTTTTTACTCTTCATACTACTTCTCCATCTCTACAACTCCCTATTATTTATTAATGCATCTATTCTACTCCATACCATCCCACTATAACATTCAACAATTCTTGTAACACAGTCATCCCATACTGACATAAATTCTTTATCCAAATCTTCTGTACACCATACTATCACCAATCATGTTGCCTGCCTTTTACTCATAACCCAATTAAGTACTATTTTGGCTATTTTCTTCTTATCCATAAACTGCAATCTACTAAACATTTTTATTTTGCTTTTTGCATCTCATATAAAAACTTGACCATCTTGTTTCTCCATGAATTGCCTCCTCTGCTGTCCTTTTACTAACACATAACACATCATTACTATATGTTAACCTGGCTAATGCCACTCTCTTCCATACAATTCTAGATACATCATATTTATTATATGAAAACACTGTAAATTTCATTATCAGTCCCTCTTTTTTTGCTTCATTTATCAATTTTTTGTCTCATTCATCCAAGCAATTTTTTTGATTACTTAAAAGGATTCCCAAATAGTTATACCTATTTACCACAATTAACTTTATATCCTCCCAATAAAAAAAATTTGGTTTCACTTTTCTCAATATTAATCATCATTGCTTTTGATTTTTCTTCACTAAATTTAATCCCTATCTCTCTACTTACCCTTGCACATGTCCTCAGCACAACTTTCATATCTTCCCTTTTTCTGTGTACACCAAAAATCATTTGTAAATAAAAGATCTAATAATGTATATACTCCCTTGCCACCTTTTAATGGTATCATGGTATCTTTACCCCTTTTCTTAATTTTTAATTGGTCTCTCCATTTCTCTCAAATACAACAAAAACAAAATAGGTGACACAGGACATTCTTGCCTTAGTCCCACTCCATTTTTAACTTTAACTGATGCTATATTCCCTAATTGATACACACGGTAATTATTTTTATACAATCTCTTAATAAGATCCACTAAAACTCCATCCATTCCCAAACTGACTAAACTTATCCATAATATATTTCTACTTACTCTATCATATACCTTCTCTATATCTATAAAAAACCATATGTAACTGTCTACCTGTATTTCTACTTATATCTATAAGTTGTATAACTACAAATAAACTATCTTCTATAAACTTACTTGCACTTTCCCCACTATATTATTTTTTTCCATCCATTTTGTGACTCTTCCAGCTACTATATATGTGAAAACTTTGTATAACACTGATGTTACTTCTATGGGTCTATAATTACTTAACTTTCTATTATTATTACCATTTTCTTTAAATAGTAGTCTTACTCTTGTATTATTCCAACTTTCCAGAAAATTTCTCTTCTGTGCCATCTTATTAAAACATGATAAGTTTAATTTTGCTCTATGTCCTAAATTTCATTACCATCTCTTCTATCCATCCATCTAAACCTCTTGCCTTCCCACTTTTCAATTTTTTCCCTGACTCATTCAGTTCATTTTTTGTAAACCTAATATTTCCATTACTATATGCTTTTATGTCTGTTATCATCTGTCTTTCACATTTGACATCTTTTCTATATCGATTACATATTTAAGATTGTCTAATTCTTCTCTAGAGCTACACTCTAATCCCTCATCATCTAATAACACTATTTATCTCCCCCTACATTCCTTATTTTAATATATTTCCAAAATTTTTTACTCCAATCTCTTTCTCTTTTATTAATGTGCTCCAACAATTTATATTTAATTTCATTCTCTCTTCATAATTATCTATTTTAGGTAACTTTTTTTTTTATCCATTTAGCATTAATATCTTTTTTTTCTTCTTAATAGCAAACTTATATTCTCTGTATGCTTTTCTCCTCTCCTTTATACTTTTAATAACTCTCACTTTTCTATTACTTTTATTCTTCTGAATATCCTCACCTAAAATCCTATTTGACATTTTTTCTACTTTACCACACCAATCCTTATATTCATTCCCAACCAATTCTTCCTTGTTTCTTCAACTTCTATTTTATATTCTTCTAATTTATTTTTATCATTCATTCTCCATCCACATTTTTCACTATCTTTTCCACTTTTATTACTATTTTTCATCACATTACTAACCATTTTTATTATAAAGAAATTATGATCACTATTACATAGTCTCTCTTCATTATCAAAACTTTATCTTTCCATACTTAATTTATTCCTTTTTACTCTACTAATACATAATCTATTTTGTGAAATATATTGTCCATCATAAAATTTGATAAATTTCCAATGCTCAAATTCACTCTCTGATAAAAATTCTTCCAAAACTGTCCATTCTTGTTATCTACATCATCAATTTCATCATTATGCCCATTCATATCTCCTATAACCATTATTCTCTTCTTCTTTTTTTGAAACTCTGTATATCCTTAACTAGACATTCATATATGCTACTGTTACACTACATTATAATTTGGCTATCTCCAATGGCTATATACACTATCTTGTCTTCCTAACTTTATCTCAAACCAGAAATGTTCTTGACATTTAACAGTATTTAAATATTTTTTATTCTATTTATATCCTTCCATACCAATGCTTCTAGTATAGGTTCTTCACCTCTTAGATTTATTTTTACTACTGCTCATACTACAAGCTCATTTTTAACTGCTTTGTTTAATTCCAGCCACTTTTCTAGTCTCTTACAATCTTGCATATTCAAAAATCCAATTTTAACAATTTCTTTTTTCCTAACTACTCTTTTATAAATTCTTTTGATTGTCTTCTCCATTACATTTATAAATATCTTGCTTACCATTAATTTTACAGATTTATTGCCTCTCCATCATCTACATTTGTATCTAAATCAGGTAATCTTTGTTTATTTCTTACATTACATCCATTCTTCTTCTTTCTGATAACACTGTAATTTAAAATCCCACCCACTTTGTAAGTTTTCAAAATTATGTTATTTATAAATCAAACTTCCTAAAACTTCACTTCCTTGTTTTGCTAATGCAATCCATCATTACTATATAACTCGCTTTTACTAATAAAAAAATTCCACACATCAGCAAACATAACATCATTTCTCTCACACAATTTTTTCCCATTTATAGAACATGCCATATCCAACATATATCTACTATAAAATATTGGTAATAATCCAACTATTCCTACTCATTTGTTAATCTTACTCAAATTACTAATCAATTTCATGTACTCATCATTTATTATTCTCTCTGGTGACTCTGACTAATTATTTGTATATACCATAATATGCCCATCTTTACTTTCTTGTTTTTTATTTAATCTGTGAAATTCCTAATTCTAGCTGTAGGCAGACATATTCTGATATACCTGTTTCTATTTTCCCTTGCAATTATATCTCTATATTCTCTAATTAGTGAGTCTCCTATCAATACAATCTCATAGTTTACTT
Source organism: Epiperipatus broadwayi (assembly GCA_028023455.1). Classification (NCBI taxonomy): domain Eukaryota; kingdom Metazoa; phylum Onychophora; class Udeonychophora; order Euonychophora; family Peripatidae; genus Epiperipatus; species Epiperipatus broadwayi. The sequence continues at coordinate 75,878 of JAQFVV010013392.1, forward strand.
TCCCTATTTCATCTGTAACATTTCCCCCACCTTCTGGACTTTCTTATCCACTTCTTCTTTATCATTCCTATTCAATAATTTCTTTATCTGCTCACACTTCATCTCTAATGATTTTAATCTTGATTCTATATCCTTTACCTCTTTATCTACATTACTTATTTTTTCTAACATCTCCATTGCACTACTTATTTTTTCATCTATATATCTTGTCACTCCACTAAAAGATATTCTATCCTATCTTCCTCAACTATATTTTGCTCCATTTCTCCTGACATTCTTTTTATGCTTAGATACCACTTTTTCACTTCTTTTATCACATTTACACACTGTCTACATAACCATAAACCTGTTCCATCCTTCCTAATATTATTTAAGCATTTCAAATGATAAACCACATCACATATGGTACACTCTTCCATAGCACACCTAATTTCTTTCTGGTCATTATATATGCATTGTGAGGTACAAATGCAGTCCTTATTTTTCAAGTCCCCTACTCTGTATTTAACTTTATGCTTCTTCTCCTACTCTTACAACCCCTTTATACAAGAACAGAAAAATTTTATTATCTTTTAATGGTGATTGATAAACACATTTTGCCCCAACCTTAGGTCTCAAAATGTTATCTTCTTTCTCAAATAGATCACTTCCTCTCTTAAATTAAAAAATTCTTTAGTAGCAACTTTACTAAAAACCAACTAATCTTATGTACAACTTTGTTATAAAGCCTTCTTACAGTTACACCACCACAAATTTTTTTTTAAACTTCTATATTTAAAATGACAAAATGAAACATTTCCCAAATGTTATCAATATTATTCATTATCTTTCCAAATCCAATTAAATCCATCTCTTTTGACCCCCATTTTATCTCACATCTTCACAGTAAGCACACAATTTTTGTACCAATAAAATTCTCTCATGAAGTTTGCAAAACAAAAATATAAACGTTAAGTTATCTTGCAGAATAAAGCACAGCATGTCAGTCAAAGATCTTGATCTACATGGTATATACAGTGACATCTATCTGTTTTATATAAAATTAATTATGACTTATTAAAACCATACAATATGTTTAAGGCATAAAAAATCCTCTATAAATGTATATTATATAATCTTCTATTTATTTATCAGTAGCCAATTATTAGTTAAATTAACTGATGTTTTATATATGTTCATATAATTATTTTTGATATAATTAGTGTAATTGGTTTCATATATCTTCTTTCTATTAGATTCTTTAATATAATTTAATGATCTTATATTTTTGACACAATCCATTTTATGTCATAATTAAAAATGAATATATAAGGCAGATCTACCATCTATTGTATTAATAACATTATTATATTTTTTTGCTCTCTCATCTCATTGTTTACTTGTATGTCCATAATAAACCACAAACAACTTCCACAAGTAATTTTATAATTATCTTTTTATATTTGACATCATCTCTTATTTTATAATTATTTATTAATTTATCAAGAGTTTTACCATTTGATCTTTCTATGTTAATGCTTTTATCTATGTAATTTTTATTTTTTAGTAATGTATGATAATTTTAGGGAAGTATGAAAGTTTTATCTATGTTTTATTATTCTTAGATCTACTATTATTATTAATATTAATATTTGAATTAGTAATAATAATTGTATTATAAATAATAATAGCAGATCTAAAAAAACAATGGATAAAACTTTCATACTTCCCTAAAATTTATCATACATTACTAAAAATAAAAATTATATAGATAAAAGTATTAACATAGGATGATCAAATAGTAAAAATGTTGACAAATTAACAAGTAGTTATAAAATAAGAGATGATATGAAATTCAAAAAGGGAATTGTACATAAAATTACTTGTGGAAATGGCTGTATGGTTTACTATTGACCTACAGAGAAACAATTAGATGAAATGAAAAAACACCATAATATTGCCATTAATAGAAGAGATAATAAATCCATCTTATATATTCATTACTTATAATATGGACTTAAATAGATTGTGTTAAAAATATAAAGCATTAAAATATAATAAAGAACCTAATAGAAGGAATATATATGAAACCAATTATATTAATTATAACAAAAATAATTGTATGAACATATATAAAACAACAATTAATTTCACTAATAATTGGCTAATGATAAAAGAATGGAAAGTCATATAATATACATTCATACAGTTTTTTTAGGTTTTAATAGGTTATAGTTAATTTTATATTAAACAGGTAGATATTGTGATGTGTGCAATGTAAAATGACTAGTTAAGATGTAAAAAGTGTATGGTTGTGTGGATCAGGAGTGTCCAAGTCGATTGTGATCCACCAGTCAATTGCAAAGCCATTTTTGGTCAATTGTGAGACCAATCTGGCACGAGCTGTTAGGCAACAAGTGAAACAAATTAAGTCAAGATTTTCACGTTTTTTGTTTGTGTTTTAATTTTTTTTTTTCAATTCTAGATAGGTGAATCCCACTAAGCCATATTATTATTGAAAATAATATTTTTAATTTTGATTTCATGTAGCTAATTTGAATTAATAAATATTGTTAATAATTACTCATGTTGCTTTAATTCCCCTGGACATGAGTTTTTTGGCCCATTAAATAATTGTTATGGTTTATTAGGTAGATATATAAAAATAGTATGTATTTCACACCTCCCTCCACTTAGACTATGCCTATGACAAGTTGATCACCTATAATGACAAGTCGATTGCAACACATTTTAAAAATAAAAAGTAGATATTATGAACACAAAAGTTGGCCACCCCTGGTATAGATTATGTATAAATGTGATAAAGAAAGTGAAAAAATGGTTTTTAAGTATAGGTAGTTTAAAAAAAGTCAGGAAAAATGGAGGAAAATGTAGGTAAAGAACATAGAGCAGGGTATATATTTAATAGAGTGACAAGAGATATGGATGACAAAATAAGTAATGCAATGGAGATAGTTAGGCAAAGAATAAGTAAAATAAAGGAAGAGGTAAAACCTGTAGAAGCAAAATTAAAAGCAGTAGATGTGAAGTGTGAGCAGATTAAGTACTAATGAATAGAAATAATGAGGATGAAGTAGATAAGGAAGTCCATAAGGTGGAAGAGAATGTTATGGATGTAGGGAAATTAAACTATGAAACAATCTTGATAGGGACTTGCTAATTAGAGGAATGTGGAGATGTAATTACAAGAGAAAATAGAAATAGGTATTAAAGAATATGTTTGCCTGGAGATACAATTAAGGATGTTACAGATAATGCAAAAAAACAAAGAAGTAGAGATATTTATGTCATGGTAGAAACAAATGATTTGTCAGGACATCAGAGAGAGTAATGAACGAGTTCAAAAAATTGATTAGTAATTTGCTTTAGGTTAAAGGAAGAGTAGGATTAATTGATTTGACAATAAGTATATTTAAATGGGGCATGTTCTATAAATGAGAGATTGGAAAAATTATGTGAGAGCAATAATGTTGTGTTTGTGAATGGATGGGATTTTTTTTTATTAATAAGAGGGAGTTATTTAGTAAAGATGGATTGCACTCAGCAAAACAAAATGTGAAGCTTTAGCAGGTTTGATTTATGAAAAATATTATAATTTCAGGGAAATTTATAAATGGGGGGGGGCATAGGGTTTTATGTTGCAGTATTATAAAAAAAAAAGGTTAAGAATGGGTGGGTTGTAAGAAGTAAACAAAGGATAACTGATTTAGATATAAATGTAGATGTGGAGGTGCAATGGGTCTGTAAAACTAATGATAAGCAAGCTATTTACAAATATAACAAAGAAGAAAAAGTAAAAATAATAAATAAAAGGGTAATAAGAAAGAAGGAAATTGTTAAAATTGGATATTTAAATATTCAAGGTGGTAGGAAACCAGAAAAGTTGTTGCAATTAAACAAAGCAGTTTAAAACGAAGGGTTTGAGATATTAGCAGTAGTGGAAACACATCTAAGTTAAGAAAAAGAACCTACACTGGAAAATTTTATATGGCCAGGTATAAATCAAAAAGAAAAAGAAAAAAAGATATGGTGGTATAAAAGTTATGTCAAAAATATTTAAATACTGTAAAGTGGCAATAATATTTGTGGATTGAGATGAGGTTATGAAGACAAGAATAGATGATGGCTATACTGCATGTGGCTACTGGAGATAGTCAAACTATAATGGAGTAGAACAGTATCATACATGAATGCTTAGTTAAGGATATACAGATTTTCAAAAAAGGGGGATAAAATAATAATTATAGGTATATGAATGAGAATATTGAAGAAATTGATGATGTAGATAATGAGAGTGGACAGCTTTTTAAAAACGTTTGTCAGAGAGTGAACTTGAGCACTAAAAATTTTATTAAATATTTATGAGAGGCAATACAAATGGTAGAAATAATATATGTCACACAAAAGTTTATGTATTAGTAGAGAAAGAGGGAATGAATAAATAATGAAAGATTAAAGTGTTTGATAATGAAGAAAGAGTATATAATAGTGATCATAATTTCTTTATAATAAAAATGTTAAGTAATGAGATGGAAAATAGTAATAAAAGTAGAAAGAATAATGACAGATGTGGATGGAGAATGAATGATAAGAATAAGTTAAAATAATATAAAATAGAAGTGGAAGAAATCATGGAACAGTTTTTGGAGATGAATATAAGAATTGGTATGATGAAGTAGAAAAAGTGGAAAATAGGGTTTTAGATGAGAATTTTCAAAAGAATAAAGGTAATAGAAAGGTAAGAATTAGTTAAAAGTGTAAAAGAGAGAAAAAAAGCATGCAGAGAATATAAGTGTACTATTAAGAGCAAAAAAAGTGAAAAAGATGTTAATATTAAATAGGAAAACTATTTAAAAAGAAGTTGGCTAAAATAGGTAATTATGAAGATAGAATGAAATTAAACAGTAAATTATTGGAGAATATTAATAAAAATGGAAAAGATGGGAGCAAAGAATTTTAGAAATATATTAAAAGAAGAAATGTAAGGAAGAGAGAAATGGTATTACTAAATGATGAGAAAAAAGAGTGTAGCTCTAGAGTAGAATTAGAGACAATATTAAATAGCTATGTAATGAATATAGAAAAGAAATTAGATGTCAGGATAAAGTGATAACAAGCAACAAAAATCGTAATGAAAACATTAGTTTTACAGAAAATTAATTAAATGAAGCAGGGAAGAAATTGAAAAGTGGAAAAGCAAGAAGTTTAGATGGATGGGCAGCAAAGATGATCATGAATTTGAAAAATAGGGCAAAATTAAATCTATTATTGTTTTAATAAGATGGCACATAAGAGAGAATTTCCTGATAGCTGGAATAATCACAAGTAAGACTATTATTTAAAGGAAAGGGTAAGGATCATAAAATGTTAAGAGTGATAGTTATAACCTTCAGTGTTATATAAAGATTTTGCATATACAGTAGCTGGAAATATGACAAAATGGGATTATAGAAAATAATATAGTGAAAGAAATGCAAGAAGGTTTTAGATTTGATAGGCATATAGGGGGGGGGGTATTTGTAGTCACATAGCTTATAGATATGATTTTGGAATGCAGATAACCAGTTACATGTGGTCTTTATAGATATAGGGAAGACATATGATAGAATAAATAGAAATAGATTATGGGTAAGTTGAGTAAATTTGGGAAATAAATAAAGCTTTGATGGATCTTATTATGAGATTGTATAAAAGTAGTCAATATATATTATATATATATTGACTACTTTTAACTATGATTCCACATATCCTATATATATATATATATATATATATTAGGAAATGTGGAATCATAGTTAAAAGTGGGGTGGAACTAAGGTAAAGATCCTTTATGTCACCTATTTTGTTTTCATTATATTTGTGAGAAATGGGTAGAACTAGGGTATAGTACCATTAATAAATGGTGAGAGAGTAGATATATTATCAGGGCTTTTATTTTCTAATGATATCTTCTTGTGCACAGAAAGTAGGGAAGATGTGGAAATTATGCTGAAGACATGTGCAAGTGTGGGTAAAGAGATGGGAATTAAATTTATTGAAGAAAATCAAAAGTAATGATGATAAATGCTAGGAAAAGAGAAGAGAAAGAATTTTTATTGGTGGATATAAAGTTAAATATGGTGAATAAGTATAATTTATTTGGGAATTATCTTAAGTAATCAGAGAAATTGCTTGGTTGAATGAAAGAAAAAAATTGATAAGTGAAGCAAAGAAAAGAAAGGGACTGATAAAGAAATTAACAGTATTTTCATATAATAAATATGCTGTAGCAGGAATTCTATGAAAGGGAGTGACACTATCAGGGTTAACTTATGGTAATGATGCATTATGTGATAGTGAAGGGGTGTTATATTACTTAGAAAAAGTACAAAGAGAAATAGAAATATATAAATTAGATGCATATATGTGAATGGTAAAGGAGACAATTAAAGAAAAAATAGAATAGTCAAATTTTTATATAAGAGATGCAAAAAGCAAAATGAAAATGTTCTGTAGATTGTAATGCATGGACAGTAAGAGAATAGCCAAAATAGTATTTAATTAGGTTATAAGTAAAGAACAGGCAACAAGATGGGTTATAAAGATAGTACGATATGCAGAAGATTTGGATAAAGACTTTATATCAGTATACCTGTACAAAAGATGGAATGATCATGTTAGAGAAATTCTGGGATAGAAGAATAGATAGATGCATTAATAAAAAGCAGGGAGTTGGAGAGATGGAGAACTAGTATGGAGAGTAAAAAGAGCTTATATATATATATATATATATATATATAATATCTATATATCTATATATATATATATATATATATATATAAGTAGAATATTGGGTGTGAGTGAATTTACAATAATAGTATGAAATTTTTTTTTACTATTTATGGTGCAAACAGGATGATTAGCAACAAGGGAATATACACATAAATAAAGTAATGTGGGTGATTTAGTTGTTCAAGTTATAATTATAAATTTATTTAAACATGCGTTCAAGTTATGCAAGACATGGAAAATATTAGACATTTGTTAATTGAATGTAAACGCTTACAAGCAGAAAGAGACAAATAATGAAGTTGTGGAAGAATAAATATAAACAAAATATTTGTACAAAAAGTGGGTTATTGGTTTTTATGCTGCATTTGGAAAAAAAGTAAGGGAGATCTAGATATAAAGACCATAGAGTGAACATAATGTTGTGGAAATGGGATGGAGCAGAATAACGAATATGGGAAAAACTTAGGATTAGAAATGGAAAGGAAAAGGGAGATGGCTAACAGGTCTCTCTGGCAATAGTGGTTGAGAGATTTGAGTCTCTGATAAAGGAAAAGCCCTAATGTATCACATCGTAATTGTAAATTAGTCAAAGTACATTAAAAAGGGCAAAAATTAATATCTGCCGAAAATAGTTTTTATGTGTATGTTTATTATTATGCATATTATTGATGTTATAAAAAGACATTTTATATCTTTGATTGACTTGGATATATATAAAGCAGCATAATGGATTAAACTTCTTTCCATTTTTGATGATTATCTAAATAAAAATATGCCCTTGAAATGATACTGGTAATTTGAATTGATGTATATAATTTCTAATTCTATATTAATGACAATAGATTACGAAAATGAAAAAATTTTGAAATATTTTTTTCACGAAAATTTAAGTTTCATATATATTTATATATAAACCCAATTTATAAATACGTTTTATAAAGAAAGTAAATTACAAAAACATCTTTAATACAAAGTTGATAGAATCGCGTTTATTGTAGAAAAGTCAATTATCTGGTCTTAGTAAAAACTTTATTTAATTGAAATGCTTTCATTTCTAATAGTCCTATTGTTTTATTCAATCAAAGTTTTTTTAAAAAAAAACATTTTCTAATTTAATTATTTTTCCCCTTAATTAAGATAAAATTAATTCTGTAAATCAATATATAAGATTTTACCAAGTTGGTTTTCAATAAAAATCGAAAAGTATATTTAATGTAAAATTTGAAGTTATTTAGATTTGACATACTGTACATACAAATTAGATAGATATATAAAGTCAAGTACAAATTGTGCAAATATATAAAATAACTAGTATAAAATTCATACTTTATATTAATTATATTGTAAATTAGAAATATTAATATTTGATCTTTCATATTTCAGTAATAATTATATTGACAAATTTATTTGGTTGTAAAAAAAAAAATTGAAATAAATTTTTAATAGGTTAATATTTTATTTCAATTTATTTAAATCAATGTAATGTGTTCACTTACATATATTTTGATTATTTTATTATCTGATATCTTAATTTTGTTTTTGTTTAATTACTGTAACTTTATCTTATAATTCAGGTGCATAAATATTTTGACTGTTTGATTAATAGAAAGATTCAAAATCTATTTAAAAATATTACTGCAGTTTACATAAATTCTCTCAAAATGGCTTAAGATGAAACAAAGGTATAAATTGGACTTATGTTGAATAGTAAATAAAATTCTTAAGAAAAATGTTTCACTATAATAATATTAAACAACCATTCAAAAATAATACTGGTTACTCCAACTCCCCCCCCCTCAAGGAGAGAAAAAATATTATTCTAAAAATGAGTTTTGTAGTGACAATACGAAACCAATTTGTGAAACAGAATTACATCCGCATATGGAACATGCTAGTTCTATTTTTTGTTTACTTGATATTTTATGATGTTTTTTTAGTTTCCTCAGCAGAAAACTTTTTATCTGAATTACTTCAACAACATGTTTAATTGTAGCTGTTTAATGTATTCTATTCTCTCAATATTTTCCCAATGGAAACAATTGACATTGTATTTCTTTAAAATATTTTTGAGAAAATTCTTATAATGGAGATAGGCTTACATCTCCCATAAAACCCATGTTCAAGTTCATCATAAATACACTTTTAGGAAATCTTACATTGTTCATTCATTTTACAAGTTCAATCCAATGAAGGTGTGATTTCACAAGAGTGGATTCAATATCACATCCTACAATCTGAAAAACATGTTGATTAGTTTTAAGAACTACATTGTATTTTTCATCTTCAAATGAAACTTTTTTAATGTCTTTATATTGCGCCAATAGGATGTACAACTTTTATATCTAAACAGTAAATTAGATGAACTATAGCTTTATATACAACTAATTTAGTTGCAGTAGTTATTTTTTTTAGACACAGTAAAATACACTATCTTGTTAAAAGCAGCAACAGCTTAGAGGAATCTGTATTGTATCTCAGCATCTAAGTTCATTTATCTACTTATAAAATTACAAAGTTATTCAAACTATTTACATTTGTAAGTTGATAACCATTCAATCTTAAAGTTGCTGAGACTTTTTAATCATCATTGGCTGATAAAGAACTTGAACTTTTTGAACATTAACTAATAAAGTGTGATCTTATAAGTTGCATAAAAACATTAACAATATTCTGTAAATTGACTTTTGAACTGGTAAAAATATCATACTTATCAGCATACTGTAGACTAAATTGATAGGAAGAAGCCATTTTTAAAATTTAATATTCTAAACATAATGTGGATACAGCTAAGTTTAAAAAAAGTATTTTACTAAACATTTTACTATTAATATTGTATCACCTAATAATTTTCATAAGCTACTCTAAATCTAAATAAGGATTTGTCTATTAACTAAGGCATAAAGTTGGAAAGTCAAAAATTGAACTTTATAAAATAAAAGCATTCAATTGCAGTGTAACAACTGTGGCATCTAGAGGGTATTCTAACCTGAAAAAAATGTGTGAATTAATAATGATAAGCACTATGCAAACTAGATGGTTTATTTAGGAACAATATGGATGCTACTTCTCTAACCTGTTACAATGACTTCACAATCTGTAGTAAATGTGCAATTACATGACATGAATATTTAAGTTTTATATTATAATATTAAAATAAGGCTAACGTGATAAATAGATGCAATAAACTCAAAGCAATATCCCTCCTGACAGATTTTGTATTGACCCCAAAGTAAAGTAAACACATAAATGAAATTTTGAGATAAAGAACACCATGGTAATTGTTAACAATTTTTAGATTATTATATATTATACAAAATGTATATGATAATCAAAATATCAAAATAAAAATAAATTAATAGTTATGTACTATTTTTTTTTGTTTTCAATAATACATTTCACAATCTTATAAATATTTCACATGTGTTAAAATATAAACTGATGTAATATGATAAAATAATATTATTTCAAATTCTTTTTATTATAGTTTATTATTATCACAATTGCAGTAATCACACATATTTATTTACCATTTATGATTTTAATTATTTTTAATTTAGATATTAAACTCAGAAATGAAGCAGAAGTCTATCTCAGCAAGAATTAACAATACTTAAATTGCCTCATATGTGATAGAGATTATATATATAAAATTACCCCAAATCCAAAATTCAACCAGACCAGCCAAGAAATAATAATCAAAGACAACCAAAGGTTTCACTGCTACAAACATACTTCTCAAGTATAAATAACTACAAAAATTACATCATATATATAATATTAAACATTATCCACAGATCCATTTACTTCCCATCCACCCTTAATATAAAAAGAACTCTTAAATAAGTTAATTGCTTCCATCTTGGATTTTAAAAAAATATACAGTTTGATAAAAGAAAAAGTCTTATAAATGATGTATAATAAAATATTTATAAAATTAATATTTTTTTAGTATGTTTGCTCCTGTAATATATATATATATATATATATATATATATATATATATATATATATATATGAACTGCATTTATGTATTTTAATGTGAAGCAAAAGAATTAATAATAATAAAAAAAAATATTGAAAGGCTGAAATTTATCATTTTGGTACACTTTTCAGAAATATATACATGAAATATATTTACACAACTAAAGGAGTGGGGTGGGGTATAGTGTTTGAATATTGGTTAGTAATTAGTGAATGGGTAAAACCATGAAGCTCAATCTTGGGCTAAGATTGATTGCTTCAATATATATATATATATATCCAATGGTGCGCAAGATACACAGGTCAGGAACACTCATGGACTCTGCCCTATTTGCCTATTTCCCAGATCTATAACATTATGAGCAACAATCCCGATGACATCGATTAATTTACTTCTCACCCGCCGGCATTGATCATCGAAGATACAAAAAGACTCTAGGCTAAACTTATATGATAGAATAACTTAATAACTAGCTAAATTTTATGAGCAATGAAGGCTCGTGACCTAGCATATTAATTATGTATTGAGCGGAGATCATCTAGTCATACTTAGCATAAATAATAACTTACTATTTTAACTCAACTAAAAGAAAGCAATGGTTCAAGTTTGATATATATATTTTAGATTTATTAATAACAAAATTATGTCAGGTTATTTACCTGACATGAGCCTCGTATGTATTATATATATGTGTTTGATTCATATTTAACAATAACATAAGATTTGCGGCTATGCCAATAATATATATGTGTGATTTAATGAATTAGCACTATTGGAATACATTACTAGAATACTATTACACCCCCAGAGATGAAAAGAGAATTTACTTAATTTAAAACGATAATAATTTTACAAGCAGATCTTACTGAAAAGCTAAAATTAATAACAGAGGTGAAACTATAAGTTTATTATTAGTAAGCTTCTATTTTATGGACTTAGCGCTTTCGGGCCTTTACAGCTCCATAATCATAGTCCTTTTTATAGGCTGTTGATTCTATGCAAAGGCATGCAAATTACAACATCCACCTTTTCGAGACCCCGAAGCACGTGTCTTTTCTGTTGATTGACCTGGCATTGCTGGTGATGTAACATGCCTCTTTGATCTTCCTCTTGATATCGTTCCTCTCTGTGCTTACGATGTCAGCTTTAGATGGCTCAAATCTATGGCTTTGCACCTGCTGATGATCAGCAAATACTGAGCTGCCCTCTCCTTTAGTTGTAGCCTTTGTATATATATATATATATATATATATATCTATGCTGAGCCAGTCTATTGCTCACTGTGGCCTGAATTTCCCCATAATATACCGAATCACATCCTGTCTGCGGGCACACAATTTTATAAATGACATGGGGGGTTTCTTCTATATTTCTTATGTCTTTGGTTATTGTTGATGAGCCTATTTGTGTTTGGAGGGGTTCTGAATCCGAGTTTGAATTCCTTCTGTAATATTTTACTGAAATTTTTAGCTACTGTAGGTATGTAGGGTATAATTTGATTATATTCAATATTATTATTAATTGGAGTTATAGATAATTAATGCACGTGGTGGGTAATGAAAAATTATATAAATGATACTAAATCTATTGCATTAATATGTATATTAAACTACTGGAAATATGTCTGTTTAAAGAAATCATCTCATTACAGCTTATGACTATTTCTGGGCAACTAATAAGACACTGAAAGGTGGTGTGTGCATGGCGGCTGATTGGGTTGGTCCAATTATGGATCCTGGAGTGTGCTTCATAAATTTTTAATAATGAAATTAACCAATTTCCTCTGCAAACGTAGGCAGGGTCGGTTTGATGAATGAAAGAGTCCAAGATTCCCTGGAGTGAAGTACAGGCGAAACATGGTTGACAAAGAGTGGTTGGCAATGACTTTATTGGGCTGGTTTCCAGATCACTGCCCATATAAAGTATGTACATACAACCAAGTATGTCCCCAGGGTGGTTTTACAGCCTGGTTTAAGGACATAGAGAATGACCATGGGGCTCGACTTCATGAATGCCTCCATGTGAGAAAGAAGCATGAACATATATATAATGAAATGGCCTTTATGCACGTAACACTTAATAATATAAATATAATTCTAAAGATTAAAGATTATCGAAACAGATTTATTGCCCATAAATTATGAAATATTTGGCATAATGTTATGGCTTCGTTAAGCAAACATGGATAATAATTATACTTAAATATAAAACTAAGCTCTTAAGATCCCCCCCCTTCCATTATGTTACTTATTATTCATTACTTCCCATACATTTAATAAATCTCAATTTTGGTTAATCAATGCCCTTGTGAAAATATACAAATTATTACAAAATAAGTGGGTGGTGGTAATAGCTAAGATGGGTTTTACATATATAATATAATTTAAGAATAAAAGATAGCGCATTATTTAGGAAGGAAAAGGTAAAAAAAACAGATGTCAATCTGTTTTTTACAGTAAACATAAAAATATAATTAGTTTATTTATCTAAAATCGCGAGCACCTGGGCAAGTCGAATAAGACTTGTTTTGATCAAATTATAAATTATTTACCCGGTAAATGATGGGTGGGGAAACGAAAATGAATTATATGCTTGCGATTTTAGAATAGTATTGGCATTTATTTTAAAATATAAATACATAAATCTTAATGAAAATTATTTGCCGCTTGGAAATAAAAGAAAAGGAAAAACATTTTATAGGAGGCTTAATATAGATTAGTTATATAGAGTTATACGAATACATATTTTGAAGACATTTAAAATAGGTGATTAAAATATAAATATTACAGAGAAGACAGGATTTAAGAATTGCAAGTGGTCAAAGTTCTTTACCTTGCTTATTTAGAAGAGCGATTTTACTAGGAGTCAGTCCATCGGTATTGTTTCACTAGATCAAGGGTAGCATTATTATTTGAAAATTAGCATTTCATTTTCACTGTAAAAATACATAAAGTTCATTGGTATGGGATGCAGAGCTTCGTTCATGGGAACAGCATATTAGAACAGAGGGAAAAGGTGAAATTTCCCCTACTCATGACACATTGAGTGAGAATCAAAACTGGCATGGAATATGTATAGCAACATAGTTATTTAATGGTCTCCTCCCTTGTGGATTCAGATCCAGCAGTATATATACTTTTATTTTGAAGCTGTAACTTAGCAACTACTGCTGGACCTGAGGTGGTTTAAGCACTTAAGTTTCATCTGGAATAGTTTGACCTGATACTCTTATCTAGTAAGATGTTTGAAACAATGCAAGTTTGTTATCAGTTTCTCGAACGATTGTTTTAAAATATATCTTATGATTTTAAAACGAGCTAGCGTGGACAATTTCCACTAATGGGTTTATTTTATTATTACCAATTCATAATCTTTTACTTTAATCTAAGGGGTCTTCCGGGTAATTGTTTTTCGAGTGACTTCTTAACAAGATTGCATCATTTCTGGCTACAAAATTATATATGAAAAAAATAATAAGTTTCATATATAATACCTTATATATATATAATATAACTATTAATTTATTCGCAATCTCCTACACTGAAATATATAGATATTTATTATTTACGCCTGTATATACATGAGAATATTATTAAATAAAATATTTTTAAATTAAAATACATACATGTTAATGTGATTTATGTTATAATACTAACCAAAAGAAATATATATATATTATTAGCTATGTATATACGTGCATAAAGGTGGGTTTGAATTCAGTTAGTTGGTAGGAGATTGGATGAGGGCTGTGAAGCAGGATCTGAGCATCAGATCATCTGCTTCATTTTCCTGAACTTTCCGAAAAAAATGAAAAAATGTTTAAAAAAAAAGCTTTTACTTGATGTCCAGGTAACTAAAGAACAACTTTGGATTGGCGATGTATCTACAGGAAATTTTTATTTTACTCTGTCAGTGCACTACCTTGTTTTGACTCAACATTTATACTAAATATCCTAACTCTCACTGCTATATTAGAAATTTTATGACTTTCATTTATGGTAGAATGCCCTCTCTGCTATATTAGGAATTTTATGACTATCATTTATGATAGAATACCTTAACTTCTCTGCTATATTAGAAATTTATGACTTTCATTTATGATAGAATATCCTAACTTCTCTGTTATATTACTGGAAAAATTTTTCACTGTCTTAAAAAAAAACTGCTTGGTTAATAAAATAAAATATAAAAAACTATGGTATAATATATACAAATTATTATAGTCCTAAATTATTTACCATTGCCTATCCATGTTGGCATGTTCTATTTGTCCAGCTCAGACTTTTTAGTTTCTCCCTCTATCTGGCGGTTTGTACTTTTTGATGCTAGTTGGTTCACCTTGCCAAGAATTGTGTTGGTATCTGGATGGTTGCCCCATGGGTCTGGGGTGATATTTGGGTGGTTCCGCTTGTATGGGCGAGTGATTGATGGATGTGAGGAATTGGGCCATCTCTATCTTTCTAACTCAACATCCCACTATCATCTGCTGTACATACGGTGGCATATTCTGCTGTATTGCCCTAATGATTTGAGTTTCCGTGAACGGGAATGCTGTTAACGATCGGAGACGTGCCACCTGTCTGATGAAAAATTGCATGTGGGTCTCCTGGTTAATAGAACCATAGGCCTCTTTTAAAATTGTGTGGTAAATACCATCTTGGTGCTCCTCGCTCCAAAAAGTTCTCAATAGGGCAAATGAATAACTTTCAAAATCTGGTGGCTTATCTTCATAACAGTCCCACCATGACTTGGCATATCCCTGTAAATAATGGACAGTGAAGGCCACCTGGTCCACTGCTGTCACTTGTTGAAATTTGAATAATTCTTGCAGGCTGTCTATGTGCAAGCTTGGGTTTTCTCCAATGTCCCCTTTGAATGCCTTGACTTGGATGAATTTGGTTAGTGATATCGGTGAGTATACTATCTGTTCCTTGGGCATAATGGGTGTTGATATTCCCGCACAGGTTTCTAACAGAATCTGGGGTCTGTTTGTCATTCTCTCCGGTTCTTCTTCCTCAAAGCTTACTTTGTCTTTGGTTCTTACCATATCCTCCTTCATACAATTGATCTCTTCCTTAATTTTGTTAATGCATACATGAAAGGTGGCTTCTTGTTTGTCTTGCTTGGCTATAAGCTCTCCTTTTATTTCTTGGATGGTGTCCAGAGTCTCATACTTGTGGTCCTCCAGAGACCCCTCAAATTTGTTATGGATATCCTAACATTCCTGTCGGCACTCTATTCGTACCTCCTCTACCTTCATTGCTATGGTGCTATTCATGTTATCCCATGTGGTGGCCATCCACTCCTTCATCTTTCTGCTCTCATCCTCAATCTTTGCCTCCAAATTCTCAAATCTCTTTCTGCTCTGGTCTTCGATCTTTGCCTCCAAACTTTCAAATCTCTTTCTGCTCTTGTCTTCAATTTCAGCCTTTAAATTTTCAAATCTCATTTCCATTCTCTGCAATATCCGTATCACTGTTTCCATAGTTACAGGTGGATTCTCGGCCTCCTTGGGGGGGGGGGTCACCACTCTCCACAATTATTTTACCCAACCTCAATGTCTTTCTGATCCATATCCTCACTACTGTCCTCCATTTGTTTTTTAGATTTAAGATACAACACTTTAATTTTCTAACTACTCAGATAAGTTTATGGTTATTTATTTTGATTTTAATATGGATGAACACCTCCTCCCCCCATTCTCACACTCTTCCCTTGCTCTACTCTCCCATTCTCATACTTAATTTATATTTATTAAAATAATGATTGCTATCCTGCCCTTTATTTCTTAATATTAATTGTTTCTAGATCTAGTTTTTACTGTGAAACATATATATCTATACTGATTATTTACTATTTAGCTCTTTAATGCAAAGTATATCATAAAAATTATTATAACTTCTAACTGGCCTTCTTTATGTCTTCTTTCATGGTGTTTTTGGAGTTGTTCTTCAGTGCCTGAAACATCTTAACAAAATGATTGATTAATGATTGCATTGATACACTTGATACACATATTTTGGAAAAAAATCTATATAACTTTTATTATGAATCATTGCTTTTAAACTCTTTTTATTCTACATAACTCGATCACCTATTGGCAAATTTATAGTGGTATTGCTACCAGGCTCCAGCCAAAGGGATAGGGTTATATGTTCTGACCAGATGATCCACTATTATTGGGTTGTATACTTTTCTAAGATCTATACTTAAATAGTTATACATTTACAGCTTTAACAGAAAAAACATTATTATGGCTTTTGCACATATTTATATAAGAGAATGAAAGTATAACAAAAACTGTCACTATTTCTTTCATTGATCTGAGGCAGTTACATACGCATGAATATTATTATTTAAAAAAAAATATCTGCACATTTGTGATTATTTAGAATCTTTATTTTATTATTTTTAACAGTGAAAGCATTTTAAAAGCTGTCACTTATTTAACTCTCAGACTTGGACATTTTATAAATTTAAAAATACTTATTTAACAGATGTATTAACAAGGAAAATTTTTTTTATATTTAACATCATTATTTAAAACATTTAGGAAAAATCATTATATATTATTAGTGCACATACTACTTTACTATCTTTTTATCTTTGAATGCGAAAGCTTCTTAAAAGCTGTCACTAATTTAATTCTCTCAGACTTGGAACTATTATTATTTGAAACGTTTATAAAAAATTATATAGAACATCATTATTTAAAGCATTTATGAAAAAAAATTATTATATTATTATTATTTAGTGTGTACTTCAAAACTTGGGCATATTATATTTATTTATTAAAATGGAAATTGTTATATATCTCAATATTATTATTCTATATCGTACACACTTCTTTACTATTTTTTTTATTTTTAAATGTGAAAACCCCTTAAAAGCTATCACTATTTTATTACATTGTAATTACATTGTAAACTCAAAAATACTTTGTTATTTAAAATCATTTATGGAAACTTATATATATATATATATATATATATATATATATAAGTTTCCATAAATATGTTTATATATATATATATATATATATATAAACACTATTTAAAACATACTTTTTACTTTATTATTATAACTGTGTAGGCCCCTTAAAACTACCACTATTTTATTTACGGGCATCTGCATGTAGTTTCACGTTCATGACCAAAAAAAAAACATTATACAACATCTTATTCACTTCTTTGAAAAAAAGCACACATTTTATTTTATAAAAATGAGAGCCCTTTAAAAGCTGTCACTCTTTTATATCACTGGAAACTTACATGTATACAAAAACTATAAACATTATTTGGGAAAGCACTTCTTTATCCTTAATTAATATGAAAGTAAAAGCCCCTTAAAAGCTGTTACTTCTCTTTACTTCTTTTTTAAAAACTCATGAGAATTATACATGTAATGAACATTTATGGACAAGGAATAAAACATTATATAACACCATTATTATTCAAATCATATACGTGAAAGAAAACAAAGCAAAACTGCCACTAATTTATATTATCGGTTTGTGAAAACGAAAAAACTTTTAAAACTTTTATGTGGGAAAAAAATATTGAGTATGTGACATACTATTTACTTGAAACATATTTTTATATATATACTGAGAGAAAATATTTATAATTATCTTAACAATAACTCACAGGGAGTGTGTACCAATATTCAAAAAAATTTTAAGCTGGGTGTCCGAAAAAATTTTTCCAAAAAAATTTTCAAAAAATTTTTTTTTTTAAAAAACATGTGTTATATCTATCACTATCTACTACTATCTCAGGTATATGGGTGTTTGTATTCAAAGCCCTATGTTGATGTGCCAAACCTGGAGAAAAGGAAAAAAAATCTGTGCCGGTTGGATTTGTATGTTCACGTAACAAGATCTAGCATCTAGGCAAAAGTACCTCGAATCCAATCATGCACAAGATACACAGGTCAAGAACACTCATGAACTCTGCCCTATTTGCCTATTTCCCAGATCTATAACATTAGGAGCAACAATCCGGATGACATCAATTAATTTACTTCTCACCCACCAGCATCAATCATCGAAGACACAAAAAGACTCTAGGATAAACTTATATGATAGAATAACTTAATAACTAGCTATATTTTATGAGCAATGAAGGCTCGTGACCTAGCATATTAATTATGTATTGAGCGGAAATCATCTAGTCATATTTAGCATAAATAATAACTTACTATTTTAACTTAGCTAAAAGAAAGCAATGGTTCGAGTTTGATATATATATTTAAGATTTATTAATAACAAAATTATGTCAGGTTATTTACCTGACATGAGCCTCGTATGTATTATATATATGTGTTTGATTCATATTTAACAATAACATAAGATTTGCGGTTATGCCAATGATATATATGTGTGATTTAATGAATTAGCACTATTGGAATACATTACTAGAATACTATTACACCCCCAGAGATGAAAAGAGCATTTACTTAATTTAAAACGATAATAATTTTACAAGCAGATCTTATATTTGGTTATATTCAATATTATTATTAATTGGAGTTATAGATAATTAATGCGCAGGGTGGGTAACGAATAATTATATAAACGATACTAAATCTATTGCATTAATACATATATTAAACTACTGGAAATATGTCTGTTTAAAGAAATCATCTCATTGTGGCTTATGACTATTTCTGGGCAACTAATAAGACACTGAAAGGTGGTGTGTGCATGGCGGCTGATTGGGTTGGTCCAATTATGGATCCTGAAGTGTGCTTCATGAATTTTTAATAATGAAAGGGACCAATTTCCTCTGCAAATGTAGGCAGGGTCAGTTTGATGAATGAAAGAGTCCAAGACTCCCTGGAGTGAAGTACAGGCGAATCATGGATAATGAAGAGTGGTTGGCAACGACTTTATTGGGCTGGTTTCCCAGATTGCTCCCCATATAAAGTATGCACATATGACCAAGTATCTCCCCAGAGTGGTTTTACAGCCTGGTTTAATGACATAGAGAACAACGATGGGGCTCGACTTCACGAATGCCTCCATGTGAGAAAGAAGCACAAACATATATATAACGAAATGGCCTTTATTCACATAACGCTTAATAATATAATATAAATATAATTCTAAAGATTAAAGCTTATCGAAACAGATTTATTGCCCATAAATTATGAAATATTTGGCGTAATGATATGGCTTCATTAAGCAAACATGGATAATAATTATACTTAAAAATAAAACTAAGCTCTTAAGATTCCCCCCTCCCTTACATTATGTTACTTATTATTCATTACTTCCCATACATTTAATAAATCTCAATTTTGGTTAATCAATGCCCTTGTGAAAATATATAAATTATTACAAAATAAGTGGGTGGTGGTAATAGCTAAGATGGGTTTTACATATATAATATAATTTAAGAATAAAAGATAGCCCATTATTTAGGAAGGAAAATGTAAAAAAAAACAGACGTCAAGCTGTTTTTCTACAGTAAACATAAAAATATAATTAGTTTATTTATCTAAAATCGCAAGCACCTGGGCAAGTCGAATAAGACTTGTTTTGATCAAATTATAAATTATTTACCCGGTAAATGATGGGTGGGGAAATGAAAATGAATTATATGCTTGTGATTTTAGAGTACTATTGGCATTTATTTTAAAATATAAATACATAAATCTTAATGAAAATTATTTGTCGCTTGGAAATAAAAGAAAAGGAAAAACATTTTATAGGAGGCTTAATATAGATTAGTTATATAGAGTTATATAAATACATATTTTGAAGACATTTAAAATAGGTGATTAAAATATAAATATTACAGAGAGGGCAGGATTTAAGAATTGCAAGTGGTCAAAGTTCTTTACCTTGCTTATTTAGAAGAGCGATTTCACTAGGAGTTAGTCCATCGGTATTGTTTCACTAGATCTAGGGTAGCATTATTATTTGAAAATTAGCATTTCATTTTCACTGGAAAAATACATAAAGTTCAGTGGTATAGGATGCAGAGCTTCGTTTATGGGAACAGCATATTAGAATGAAGGGAAAAGGTGAAATTTCCCCTACTCACGACACATTGAGTGAGAATCAAAACTGGCGTGGAATATGTATAGCAACATAGTTATTTAATGGTATCCTCTTTTGTGGATTCAAATCCAGCAGTATATATATTTTTATTTTGAAGCTGTAACTTAGCAACTACTGCTGGACCTGAGGTGGTTTAAGTACTTAAGTTTCATCTGGAATAGTTTGACCGGATACTCTTATCTAGTAAGATGTTTGAAACAATGCAAGTTTGTTATCAGTTTCTCAAATGATTGTTTTAAAATATATCTTATGATTTTAAAACAAGCTAGCATGGACAATTTCCACTAATGGGTTTATTTTATTATTATCAATTCGTAATCTTTTTCTTTAATCTAAGGGGTCTTCTGGGTAATTGTTTTTCGAGTGACTTCTTAACAAGATTGCATCATTTCTGGCTACAAAATTATATATGAAAAAATAATAAGTTTCATATATAATACCTTATATATATAATATAACTATTAATTTATTCGAAATCTCCTACACTGAAATATATAGATATTTATTAATTACGCCCGTATATACATGAGAATATTATTAAATAAAATATTTTTAAATTAAAATACATACATGTTAATGTGATTTATGTTATAATACTAACCAAAAAATATATATATATATATATATATTATTAGCTATGTATATATGTATATATATATATATATATATATATTATTAGCTATGTATATATGTGTGTAAAGGTGGGTTTGAATACAGTTAGGTGGTAGGAGATTGGATGAGGGCTGTGAAGCAGGATCTGAGCATCAGATCATCTGCTTCAATACATAACATTATATCCTAATTAATAATGAGTAGTAGAACAAATTTACATTTAAAAATTTAAATCCATTTCTTTTTTTAAAATTTAATCCATTTTTTTAAATAAATAGTTCTATAATTTATTAATAAATCTATTGATTATATATATATATGATTCATTTAATGAAGTTTTATATAAAAGAGAAATTAATAATTTTTTTCTTGACTAGAATCTATTTGAGTACGTGCTTATTAATTATGTTAAAGACAAACCATTAATGTATAAACGCAAACTACAATTTATATATATTATATTTTTTATGTATATATTACATGTGAGTTTATTGATTAAAAAAATACTACTTTAAATAAGTAGTACTTTAAAATAAATCATATGAATCATAATAGAAATAACGAAAATTTTAGTTTATTCTGATTTGCGATTAGTGACATTAAGACTTTATATAAGGGATGAAAACTGTTATCATAGGTTTTGTATTGTCACAGTGTGTGTATATATATATACTCACACACTTGTATACAGTGTGTGTATATATATATACTCACACACTTATTTACTTAATGAGCTAATAGAGTGTGCTTAAAAGCTCTTATTTATAATATTAAAAAGTTATAGTTCTGTATGGTATTAAATACACAATTAATTATAATATGCAATTAATAAAATATACAATACAATCCTAAAGATAACAATTATATACATTGTCAAATGTCACTCTTTATATTAATTTGCCATTTTTGTTTTATTTAGAAATATTAAATCATAGTAAATATACTAAAAACAAATAAAGAAATCAATTTTTAAAGCTTACATCATTAAAATGTGGAAGATTACAACTTAGAAAGTCATAAAAATTAATTTAAAGATGTTTTTATTGTCTTTATTGTATTTCTTATGTAGAATTTGTTTAAAATATGAACTGATATAATAACAATATATATGAAATGTTATTCTACTTAACATTATCGATTTTATAAGAGTATTCTAAGCACTAAGCTATTTTTTAAAAACCATATAGTTTTATTAAATTCTAAATCAAATGTCATAGGCTTCTGCTATGAATTTGACTTTTACATTATGTTCATAAAAAACTGTCAATTAATTTAATTATTCTCAATATTTTTTTTAGTTTGTTTGCCATCATTACTTGTTTTATTCCTCTTTTATTACAATATTAAATTTAATATCTAAAAGAAATTGAAATTAAAATTTTAACCAGTAATTAAATTGTTTTAAGATGAAAAGTAGCTATTAATTTATAGAAGAGTTTTTGTACTTAGTTTAGCAATCCATAAATTTAATTTTAAATATACTAACTGAAGTGATGATAAATTAAATGAAAGTTGAAGTTTTATTTTATGTTCATTATTACCTTTAACTTTATTTAATATATATTTTTCAACAATATTTTTAAATCATTGAGATAACTTCCTGCTATGATATATGTTATACACTGTAAAATAATGCCTTGTTTGTCTTTAAATGATTTAATTGCCAGCTTATCTTTTTACACTTCTTTTAAAATATCTTTCAAAATACATTTATTCTAAAAACACGGTCTATTTAATTAGGTTACTTATTTAAATTTCTTGAATAATGACATCTTCCAACAAAATTATGCATTTTTAGCTTACCTATTCTGATTATTTTTTCTAATTATTCTTCATATTCATATCTCTCAATCTGGAAATAACTCCTGTTATTTTAAAAAAGTTTTGAGTTTTCATATTTTACAAATGAGCATTTAGTATAATAATTTATTTGTAATTTTATGAATCATAATAAATTACATACATTTAAAAAAAATATTTTATTCATGCATCATCGTAAAATAAACAGCTTATTAAAATTTATGATGCCTTTAAGCACTGAGTTTCTGAATACATTATGTGGCTGAATGGCAAACTATTACTGAAAATGATCAAACCTTATTGGTTGGTCAAAGCAACTCATAACCAAGTTATTCTTAAGACAATAAAACCTTGACTATACACTGAAATTGTTGATAGCTCAAGAGTTGATTGTTATCATCTAGTTATTCCATATGTTTTTAACAGAAAGTTTTTCACAAATATCTGTATACATTTTTATAAAGCTTTAAATATATTTATTTGAGTTTTTTCCAACTAACTATAACAATGTTATGTTATCCTTTTCCTAAGTCAGTTGTATAATATAGAAGCATTTTAAAATAACAAATAACCTTTAAGAATCTATTTCACTTCATTAGATTGCTGCAAATATTCTAGAAGTTATTATTCACATTATTCAACTGGTTTGATTTCAGTAATACTGCCATTCTGAAAGTTGTCTCACATTAAGAATAGCTAAATTCAGAATTTTTGTGATGTAAGGAAATAAAAAAATATTTTGATTTAATAAGTTAAACTTATTACGCTGTTCAATTTTAATGACTTAATATCAATTAACTTTAATTCTGTGAATCTCAAGACAAAATTTGGCTGATAAATTCTACACTATATCATGAATAATCAATTATAATAACAGAAAATATAGTAAATATTTCCATAGAAAAATTGCACTTAAAGTTGGATAAGCATAGTCATTAGAATAGTAATTGTGCAATTTACAAATTGAATAAAGCATATTCCCTTTTGTTAATAAAAATGTTTTTATTATAACTTTACTTTTTTAAAAAACTTTTCTCAGATCAATGCAATTCAAAGTAAATACATATAAAATGTATTAAGCTTGGTTTAATACTTTAATAGCATAGTATGCTAAGCAGGCTTTCAATTAACTAGTACTAATATTAATAAAAATAGTTAAAAAAATATTGTTCAGTAAGACAATCTGATAGTCAAACACTAATATAATAGATGGAATTGCAATTCATTAAAACTTTAGCTTTTAAATTAAATTTGATACCATTATGCTAAAGTGCCCAGGGTAACAAAAAAAAAAAAAAAACCAATTAAATTTGCTGTTTTATAAATGTAAAATGAACTATAATATTGAATGTTAGGTTTTACCCCCATATATAAAAAAGACAGAACACATTCAGAAAAACTGAAAGCCTTTTATCTGTTTAATAATTTTTTAAAAACAATTTAAAACGGCCTTTTACTTATTGAAATACTTATCTATAACTGCATCATTGCCAGATACGACAAAATAAAAAAGTGATATATAAAAATGTGAGAAAATAATAAGAGAATTCAATTGTAATCGATTTTTCAGTACTTGTGACAATATTGAAAGAAGAAATTTACAATGGCAGCTAAACTAACGAGATAAAAAGATTATTGATTTTACATAACACAATTTCAAACAATATTGCAATATTATCACTATGAAAATGTATCCCAAAGAAGATATTGATCAAAATTGTCTTTGTAATTTTTATTATTTATTTATTTTTTATAAATAAACAGTTGCTTCAACATTTTTTAAAAGTTATATATATATCATCATCATCATCATTATCAACCATTATCAATCCACTGCAGGATGAAGGTCTCTCCAAGTTGAATCCATCTTCTCCGATATTTAGCTTCTTTTCTCCACAACACCCCTGCACATTTTCTTATTTCATCCATCCATCTCACATATGGTCTCTTTCTGGGTCTTTTACAATCTCTTGGAATCCAGTTTAAAAATTCAATTGTCCATCTATTATCATTTCTTCTAGCCATATGTCCAGCCCAACTCCATTTCAATCTTTTAATTTTTTCAATAAAGTCAGTAACACCTGTTTGTTGTCTTACCCATACATTGCGTTTTCGATCCCTTCTTGTTACTCCCAACATGCATCTCTCCATACTTCTTTGAGTGGTCTGAAGTCTCTGTATCGCTCTTCTATTAAGTGTCCAAGTCTCAGATCCATAAGTAAGAACTGGCAAATCACATTTATTAAAAACCTTCCTTTTCAAACACATAGGCATATTTCCTTTTAGTATCAAGTTATTTCTAACAAAAGCACTCCAACCAACTTTAATTCTATGATTAATTTCCTCCATTATGTTTCCATCTGTATTAATAATCTGCCCAAGGTATTTGTAACTGTTAACTTTTTCTAATTCTTCATAATCAATCTTTATTTTCATATTTTGAGCAAATCGATTAATCATTATTTTAGTCTTTTTAACATTTATCTTTAGTCCTACTCTTTCTACTTTCATCTGCTAACTCCTGCAACATTTCCTGCAGCTCTGAAGCATTATTTGCAAAAACAACTACATCATCTGCAAAATCTAAATGACTTAAATACTCTCCATTTGCTTTCACTCCTTTAATTTCCCATTTTAATCCACAAAATACTTCTTGCAGCACTGCTGTAAAAAATTTTGGAGATATGGAGTCACCTTGTCTTACACCTTTCTCAATGTTGATTTTTCCAGTATCATTATGTAATCTAATTGTTGCTGTTGCATTTTTATAAATATTCTTTAAAATATGACAATATCCTGGATCTATACCTTGATGATCCAATGCTTTAATCACTGAAGAAATGTGTATAGAATCGAATGCCTTTTCATAATCTACAAATCGAAAACATAATGACAACGCATATTCATTTGTCCTTTGTATGACTTCTCTCAATACCTGGATATGATCTATTGTACTAAAACCACTTTTAAATCCAGCTTGTTTTCTTGGTTGGTGGAAATCCAAAGTTCTCTGTAGACGAGTTGTAATTATCTTGGTAAAAATTTTATATTAAACTGACAAAAGGCTGATAGGTCTGTAATTTCTAATATCTTCTTTATCACCTTTTTTAAATATTAATATTATTACTGCATTCTTCCAATCTTCCGGTACATCTTTATCATTTAGACATTTGGTATATAACTTTGCTAAAATTGTTTCTATTTCTTAACCTGCTTCTTTTAATATATCAATTATAATTCCATCATTTCCTGGAGCCTTTTCTTTCTTCATACATTTAATTGCATGCCTCACTTCTTCATTTAAAATTCTGGGCAATTCAGAAGATGTAATAGATTTAGGAGGTACTTGTTCTTTATTACTATATAATTCTTGATAAAAATCTTCTACCTATTTCATGATGTCATCTCTCTTTTTAGTAATAATTCCATCTTTTTTTCTTATTGCAGATATAAATTTTCTACCAATACCAAAATGTTGTTTAACATTCTTGAGACTTTTATTTTCTTCTACAGCTTTCCTTGCTATTTCACAGTTATACTTTCTTATATCATTTTCAACTCTTTTCCATACCATTTTACAAAATTCGAGATATTCAATTCTTTTTAATACATCATTTTTGTATATCTTTATATTCCTTCTTTTCTTCATAAATTCTCTAGTCTCATTAGAAATTTTATTAGTCAATTGCTGCTTTTTTCTACCAGCTATCTTTGTTGCAGTTTTTAAAAGTGTATCAGTTATTTTCATATTAATTTCTTTCAAATCTGAATCATGTTCAAAATCTCCTAACACTTGAAACCTATTTGTAAGTTCTAATTTAAATTCATTAGAATGTTTCTGAAGATTAGGAATATCAACTGTAAATATTGTTTTTCTTAATAATTTTTGTCTCTCTAGTTTTGCATTAACACGTAACTTACACCTTACTAATCGATGATCACTTCCTGTGTTAAATTTATTAAGAACATTACAATCTTGAAATATGTATTTCCTGTTAGTCAAAATATAATCCAATTCTGCTGTACCTTCATTTGGATGCTTCCATGTTCATTTCCTTTTAACATTTTTTTCAAAAAATGAATTCATAATATAAAGTTTTTCTTTTTCTGCAAACTCCACAAGTCTATGTCCTCTCTCATTTCTATTACCATAACCAAAATTACCTACAGCAATTTCATCTTTCATTTGTCTACCAATTCTAGCATTAAAGTCTCCCATAACAATTTTAAAATGTTGTTTACTCTGATCAAAAGCCTTTTGTACATCCATATAAAAATCTTCTACTACTTCATCACTATGAGAACTTGTTGGGGCATAAACCTGAATTATCTGCATTTGGTATCTGCTATTAAGTTGAATAACTAATCTTGCCACTCTGTCTGATACACCATCAATCTCCACAATATTGTTCTTCCACTTTTTATTTATAATGAATCCTACTCCACTTGTATTTCCAATATGTGTGCCTTTATAATAGAGTATATGTCCACTTTTTAAATCAATTGTTTCTTCACCTTTTCTTCTAACTTCACAAAGTCCAATAATGTCCCATTTAATATAAGACAATTCTTCTTCTAGTTGTTGCAATCTTCCTTCACTTGAAAGTGATCTGCAGTTGTAAGTACCTAAATAAAAAGTCATCATCAAATGGTAGCCTGGGTCCACAATCAGGGGATTCTTAGCACCCTCTGCCTTCGGCCACCAACCGCTGCCTTGGTTGGTGACTTTACAGCCTCCTAGGTATAAGGGCCATGCTTTATTTTTGTCTGTCATAATTGTATATATGTATTGGAAAAAAAATTATCATTTACACAAACATTCATTCTGCCTTATCAGGCACTGAGAAAAAAGACCATGGTGTTTCTTGATCTTAAACTCAGAGGTAAAAAGCCAATAAACTCACCATGCTGGCTAATGCGTGTTGGTGAGCAGCCCATCCATGTTCGTAAACTATATGAATAATCACATAGTAATAACAGCTGCAACGACAAGAACGTATGGAGTGGACATTAGGAATTTGCCCTGCTCGGTTCCTTTAAGGCCTCCAAGAGGAATCAAAGGGTCTCCTTTCAGTTAATAGCAAACTCCTTTCTGCAGCCTATATATATATATATATATATATATATATATATATATATGTGTGTGTGTGTGTTATGTGTGTGTGTATTGTAAAAGTCTTCAGTGTAGTCTAGAACTAATAATGATATTGATTAACTATTTATGGATGTCACATGGAATATAGTGGTCAAATTATGCTTGGGGAGGTGTGTTGTTTTATATATATATATTTATGTATATACATCAGCAACCATCATATTAAAATAATGAATTGTATTAATGTTACAATTCTTCATGGTATAATATTTCATTAATTGGATGGTGTGTTTGATATTTACCACTTGTTTGATTTGCAATATTTCACCATTGCTTTTTTAAAAATTTGACGTTTGTATACAAAAACTGTATGATGTCATCAATCTGTCAAGGTAGATTTGTGATAATCATTAAATAAAAACAGCAGTTCAATCATGATTTAAATGCAAACATGATACCAATGTTATAATGATACTTGCAGGCACAAAATAGTGGTTATTGTGTGCGCGCATATATACACACCCAAATCTCATTAAAAGTCTCAGTATTTATGTATAATTTTGTAGAAAAAATTTGATTATTATATATAATTCTGTATGTGAGATGTTTGTTTACTTATGAAAATATTTGGAAATTGTAAAATTTCCAGTTTTTGCACCTAAAATATTAATGTTTTAATTATTTTTTAATTTAAAGCTAGAATATAAAATAAAAGAGGTTTCATTAATGATTTGTAAAAAAATAAAAAAATAAAAACAGTATTATTGTATGATATGATTTTATTCATAAGATTAGTTTTTAATTGCTTGTCTGCCTAGTTACAACACAGCTGAATGTTATCTAGAATATATAAAGAAAATCCTTTGCCAATTTCAATATTACATTTGAAAGACCATGAAAATAATTTAATTTTTAATATATATATATTTAAGTATAAAAATTTTAACGGAATTTATTTTATGCATTTTTATTAATTATGTTAAACTATTATGTAGTTTAAGCAAAATATTAATTAGAAAGAGGCATTAAAAACTGGAAACTCCTCAACAGTATTTGTCTGAATTACTACAAACCAAAATTGAATCTATTTTTAGTTTATTATTTACATTTTTATATAGGCTAGAAAAAAAAAGTTGGAAATAACTTTACTCCTCCAAATACTGTCACAATTAAAGTTACAATTTTTTTAGGGTTATGGATATTAATTAGAAAATTTGTATTCACTTTTAGAACTAAATACTAGTATTTTAATAAAATTTCTTCATATTTCTATAAAAGACATTAAATTATTAATAGCTATCTAAAAGTTCATTCAATTTTAGTTTAAAACAGTTTAAACAAATACTGTCAATAGATAAGTTTTTAGCTTGCAATGTTTTTTTATAATTGACACTTTCCTTAAATTGCTTTATAATTAATGTTATATATAAAAGCAAATGGAATAATTTCAGTTAAAAATATTTGTTTAAATTTAAAATGTTGTAAAAATATATAGTGCAAAATTGCTAAATAGTTGTAAAGATTTGAAAAGTAGGATTTTTTTTTTAAATTTTTTATTTAAAAAAAAGTAGGAATTAACTTTAAATTAATATATTTAAGTTAATTAACGCCATAAACTCTTTGCTTAATGACTCTACAAATCTATGTAGATATATATGAAAAAATTGATTGTACATTTAAAATAATTGAACAGAAAAACTTATATAAAATTTGATTATCTAAAATAA
Source organism: Epiperipatus broadwayi (assembly GCA_028023455.1). Taxonomy (NCBI): domain Eukaryota; kingdom Metazoa; phylum Onychophora; class Udeonychophora; order Euonychophora; family Peripatidae; genus Epiperipatus; species Epiperipatus broadwayi. The sequence continues at coordinate 105,931 of JAQFVV010013392.1, forward strand.
TGTTTTTAATTTGGGGAAGGGGGATTGTAAAATTATAATTATAAATTTATATTCAAATTATCTTAGAAAACATTAAAGTATTCTACAACATCACATATATATATTTTGAAAGATAATTTGAATATAAATTTATAATTATAATTTACAGTCCCTTCCCTCAAATAAAAATAATTATATTACAGAATACTTTTATATTTTAAGGATACTACAATGTATAAAATTTTAATTTTAAGGTGTTATAAGAATTATTCAGTTCACAATAAAATTATTAAATAATATTAGGTTTATAACTTGAATATTAAAGCATATATAATAATTCTAATTACAAACACTTACTAGAGAAAAGTATAGAAATGAATGTATTCATAAAAATATTTTTATTTATATATGCTATCATCTAATGTAAAACAATGCTTTATAAGAATTTACATATAATATTATGTAGTTATATTTATTGTATCAAAGAAAGATCAAAAGTGACTACCATAAATAAATGTTCCTTTGCAGCTTTGATTCACCAAATATTTTAAAGCCTTTTATCAGTCATTGAATTTCTGACATTAAATTTAGTATGGTACATTGCATTTACTTTATTTTAGCAAAGAGAAAATGCCATTTGTTTTTTTTTAATTACGCTATTAATAATATAATTATCAGAAAAACAGAGATGATTTCTCTTAAATTAACTACCACAATATTTACTTATGCTCATGATATATTCCTTTAAAAATTTCTATGCCTCTGTAATATAAGAATAGTGAAAGCTCAAATTAGAAATTTTAATACTTAAAATAACATCATTTTTTTTTATAAAAATGGTTGAAATAAAACTATTTTTAAATGAAATTATATTTTTAACTTGGGAAAATACTGTGATTCATCCAGTAATTTGTACTTGCAAGTCTTTATGTAATATAAACATCTTTATATACTGACTCCTAACTATAGTGTAATATATTAAAGGCTATTTTTTATATAAATTTTTATGCCTAAGCAAAGTATTTATGATAAGAAAATTCTGCATTATGCATAAATGCAATAACAGTTAAAAAAATAAGAGAAGCTAGTGAGAAGAGTATAATTTATGGAATAAATGCATATTGACAATCTCTTAAGATTGACAATCTTGTGACACACACTATAAATATGATATTACAGCAATGAGTGAATAGTTACATTAAATAATATATTGATGAAACAATTGTTTTGGATAACTTGTGAAAGCCATTTTCTCTATATTACTACAGATCTTTTCAATAAAAATGGATAGCCCATTCTTTATAAAATTTATATGATTCAATAAAATGTGTATGCATCTTATTTAATATAGATAGAATAACTTGCAAACAAAAGAAAATTACATAAATTATTTATCCTTAAACTCTATGTTGTTATATTGTAATCATATTTAGATTTAGATGTAATTGCAACATTTCAAGAAAAAAAAAAGGCAAAAGGAAAATGAATAAGTATTCAAAAATTAGAACCTAGAAATTTGCTTAACAATCTGAATCATGAATAGTCATCTGTTAGGTTTATGGTAAATAATTTGCTTTCCAACTGCAGTGATGATTTTTATTGGAAACTTCATATGCTAAATAATTATTATTTTATCAATATTTACCCTATTTCATTTTTGTATTGTTTTGTATGATTATATGTCATTTATGATATGATTTGTTAATTTATATTATGGATGTTTTTGCTATTTTGTATTGGTTTTAGTTATTACTAAATTTCTCTGATAGAAATACAAAACATCAAGCTTATCATTTAAAGATTTGTATTTGGATTATTGTCTAATTTTTGCATAGATATTCTTTTAATAAATATAGTTTTTAATTCAAAAAAGTTATAATGACATTATCTATTTGTATAAAACAAAAAATATGACCAATTTGTATACTCATAGCTAATATTATTGTGTTCAATATTATTTTGTTTGTTTTTTTTGGTTTATTTTAATATTCCAAAATCTTTATTACTTTTATGATCATTTTGTTTTCTTGTTTTTATGTTAAATTAGTTACTGGCTTATTATTACAGTTTACAAAATGTTATTTTCAAATTTGACTTATTTCATTATGACACTTAAAAAAATAACAATTTCTCAATTATAAAAGTAAAGCCAATATTAATATTTGGCAGTCATGTCAAACCATAACTCTATCATATTTGGTGATCCCAAGCCAAATTATACTATAAGAATGTATTTATTTAAAACCAAAGTATTGACTAAAAAATATTAAATATTTAAACAATATTATTGATAAGCGATACAGTATTTATTCATATAAAAGAGAATTAATTTTATATTATTATTTTAGTCTCAAAGTTCATTAAAATTTATAATTTAATCTAGAATTTTTTTAAAAGTATACCAGGCAATATAATATATTAATGACTTGAAACTTAACATTGACTTCATTCTTAAAAAGCATACATACATACTGAACAGAAAATAAGGCAATAAAATGTAAAATTATCAAATAAACTATTAGTAATAATATTAATGATAGGATAATATTTATGGCATTAGAATTTATTATATTTCATGTTTTTAAGTATTTTTCATTTTTTTTCTTTTTTAAAAAAGATAAACTAAATGAATTAACCAGTTTGACAAAATCTTATAAATTTGAGAAATTTTGCTTGACTATATATATATATATGTTGATTTCATTAAAAAAATATTAAATAATAAAATGATAAAAATTATTATGAAATATCCAGTCGAAGGGATTACATTTTTATCATAAAAATATTAATCATAAAAATGTTAAATATCAAATTAATAAATTTAAAAATGTAAAATTTTTTAACATTACAATTTTATATATATATTGACTAATACATTTATCTTCAAAACCCATGACTTGAGTTTTTTATATGCAAGCTAAAAGCAACTTATGAAATGTATAACTTGTTTTGTTTATCATATATATATATATAATTATAACCATTAAATGTTTGTATTTTTAAATCATATAATAGTAATTCAAACAATTTATTTAACACAGTATTCAAATTTTAAACAATATATTTTTTACTGGAAGTACTTTTGATTGTATCACTGACAATCTTTATCAACCATTAATACAAATGTACACAAAATTATATATATATATAATATGTAAATAATTTAACGGTAAAAGAAATATTATATATCAAATTCTTTAGTAGCACTTTCAATTACTTAGTAATTCTTGTCAGCTTACACAGCCAAAGGAAATTTACATAACATTGAAATAAAAAAATAAAAAATTGAAATTCAGTTAAAGCTGATGAGAATTACTACGTAATTGAAAGTGCTACTAAAGAATTTGAAATATATTTCTTTTACTGTTACATTATTTACATATTATATATAATATTTTTTTATAATGGGTATTATACTTTTACATTTAATATATATATATATATATATATATATAAATGTAAAAGTATCTATCCACTGAGTTATATATATATATATATATATATATATATATATATATATAACTCAGTGGAAGATACTTCTATTTTAATTACAGATATTCATATAATATATATGGAGATACTTAAAGAATGGATATTCATTTATAATTGTTTAATTAGAAAGCATTTAACTTAAAACAATAGTTAGTAAAAACCAACTGCTCTAGGCCAAGTATAAAATTAAAACTGACAGGCTTGATTGCATTCAGAAGAAGAATCCCAATCAAGTCTGTTTGTCAGTTTACCTTAACATTTGGCCTGGGCAGTTTCTTTTTATTAACTACTATTCTAGGTTAAGTGCTTTCTAATTAAAGAATAATAAATAGATAACTCCACATATTAAATATTTCTATCTAAAATATCCATTCAAAATATTGTATTACAATATGTGTATATATATTATAATCATGAAAAAGATCAGCAACCACCTGAAGAAACTGAAAAAATAGAGGATATGACCATGTCAGCATAATTAGTACAAATTTTAATGGAAAGTCAAAAAAGATTTGAAAGATGTCAACAAAAATCACAAGAAATGTTAAGCAAATTAACCAACAAAAAGAATAGGTTAATAAAAAATAAAGAACAAAGAGAAGAAGATAATAAAAGGAAGTCTAGCAAAGAAAAGAAGATGATAAACAAAGAGAAGAATATACTAAAAAGAGAGACCAACAAAGAAAAGTGAATACTAAAAAGAGAGACCAACAAAGAAAAGAGGATAGTAAAAAAAGAGGAGAAAAAAGAGATAATAATATGTAGAGAAGAACCAAATATTTAATAAAAAAGATTCCTAACTTAACGCTTGAAGAGAAAGCAGCCAATTTCTAATACACCTGATAAAAAAAAAAGAACCAGAAATCTTAACCAAGCTATTGCATAGAATAGCAAAAATTTTAATCAGAGCTTTAGCATACTAGGAGTTTAGTCATAAAAATTGTATTTACAATAAAAACCATCTGCTAAATTCAGATAAAAGCTATACATGATCTTCTTCCATGTAACTTGCCTTCATTGGAATACAATGTAGAGAAGAAGTTACCCCCTAAAGTAATCTGAAACCTTATCTATAACCAATAACATGTGTTAGGGTCACCTGGAAATGGATGAAAATTTTATTTTTTAATATGGGAAATACTGCACATGAGGCAAAAAAGAACAAATTAATCATGTTCTTGTGTAGAGACTTTTGAGAAGAAAACTCAACTAGAAAAACTGGAAATTAAATTGGGAAAGACTCCACAGAAACAAAATAGAAACATGGTTAAAGATGTTTTTTGTGTGTGCACACTATATTTTTATTAAGAGTAAAAAAAATTTTTTTTACATACAATAATTTCTTTTTATATGAATTGATAATTTTAAATATTTTCATTAAGTTAATGTTTTCAAATTATGAAATATTTTTTTAAACTTTTGTGAAACATTAAATTTCCTTTCTAGAAACCTTGCTAGAAATCTTTTATTTTGAAAATGTTGTTTTTCCAACTTTTAATTATGTAAAAAAAAAAAAAAACTTAATAAAATAAAGTTAATTTATGAGTAGAAATCAATTGATGTATAGTAATTTTAATGAAAATATATTTTTTTGATGAATGAATGTTTAAAATTTCATATTATCATGTCAATTTCTTTTATTTATTGTTAATTAATTAGTTATTAAATAATTATTTAAAAATATTTTTAGTATTAATTTTTTTATTCTCTCCAATTCCTGTTTCATAAATTGCAGTGTGTGTTAATTTATTTCACAACAGCATAATGTTGTAGAATTTTTTAATGACTCCAATAAAACTATTTATTACAATAGAATAAATTTAGGAATTATTTAAAATGGTTTATAATAAGCTGCTTTATTTATCTATTTTTTGTTCACAGTAATAGTTTATAGGGTTTTTGCTCTCTGAGCTAGATTTGTGCATAACAGTTATATAAAGCAGATGTTTATGTTTAATGTTATCGACATCCCAGTGAATGATTTCATTACTTCTCTAATCCTAAATTGGTGTAAGAAGATATTCTTTAAAGTCAATGCACTACATTTCATTTTATTTATTTATTTAAGTATTTAGTTTATAGTTGGACAGTACATTTATGGGGCTAAAAAACCAAAGCATTGATGATAGTCAGGATTTCTTTGGTATCTCAGCATTATTTGACTTATGGATGTATTTTAATGGAGTAGTACCTAAGTATGTGCATCCAGATAATTATTGTTTGTATCCCTATTCTAAGTTTGGCAATGGAAAAATAATTATCCTAGTCTATAGTGGACCACTTTTAAATAGTTACAAGTTTGACTGGTGATTTATTTTTATTGTTGTTTATTCATGATGATGAATAGTTATTACTTTTCTGCAATGCTGTTGAACTTATTGTTAGTCCTATGCTGATCTCTCATGCTCATTCCTTTTATATTTAAATTTATATTTTGTTTATTTTGGGATGATAATGGTTGCTCATCTTCTCATAATTCAACTCTAATGTGATATACTGTTACAAATGGCTATCCATTTATGGGACATTTTAACCTCAGATTTCCTCGTATATATCTGAATTTTCCATATTGTTACAATATATTACATTTAATGTATTTTTGATTATATAATGTAAACAACATATTTTGGGGGGTTAAACTATGCATTATTTTGTATTATTTCTCAATGTTTTGATGAAATAATGTCTGACATTTTCAAGATCAAATTTTTAAAGAAAAATTGTTAGATCTTGAGTAGTAATAAGTTTGACTGTAATGTAGAGAATGAGCTTGAGCATGAAGTAGTTGAGTATTCAGAAAATGTGGATTAACAAAATGTTTATTTTCTTCAGTTTCACCAAGTAATTGATTTTAATTTTATATTAGAAGAGGTAAAATAAATGGACTCCACAAGGCTAGAATATACTGTGTTTCATCAACTTTATTTAAAGCACTCTCACTTGATGTTCAAATCATGGTTTTTCAAATTAGCAAGTATTTTAGCATTATCAAAATCAGGTTTATGACTAATTTTTTTACCTCACACTCAGTCTTATTACTACTTGAGATCTAATAGTGTTTCTTTAAAAACTTCACCTTGAAAATGGCAGATGTTATTTCATTAAAATGTTGGGCAGTAATACAAAATAATTATACAGCTTATCTTAAAAATTATGTTGTTTATATATTTATAAAATAAATTAAGCGTATGTTCCTTAATATATATATATATATATATATATATATAACAGGAAGGGGGTTATAAAAAGGTGAACCTGGTGTAATGGCAATCATCGTTAAACCCAAATCAATAGAAAAATATTTCAATTAAAATTAATTTAAATAATGAGATAAAATATTAAAGTAATAAAGTAAGATATTAATATTAAAATGATGTTTGAAGTAACAGATATGCAAATTATATAAGTATCATAATACTATAGAGCATGAGAGATTATTAGATCTCTCTAAGATCAGTCCAGTCAACTCCTTAGAGTAACTAAATTAGTATAATTGTTTAACCATCAACCAGCATTATAAAAAGTATAAGTTTGCTAATTGAGAAACTGTTGATCATTTATTCTTTCTCTCAATAAGTCCCCAGTTTCTCTCTGTATAATATCTCAATTTTCTTTGAGGAAATAGAAAGTTTTAATTGCAAACCCTTAGAAATAATTCATTCTGATTTACATTTACATAAGAAAGTTAAATGACTTTTCACTTTAGCCAGTTTTAGACATAATATTTCATAATGTCTTAATTTCAATATAGCATTGGGTCCATACCAAGTACTTAGTATTTGTGTGAAAGTTTGTGATGAATAGTATATTAGATGTATAATAAGTTAGACTAATTCCATGATCTATTTTTAAATGTTGAATGTATACAAATTTTTAAACATTATTTAAACTCTTCAAGTACAAAAACTTTTTAACAATAACATACAAATAAACAATGCAGGTTAGCAATTACACAACATTTTGAGTATTATGGGTTGCTGGGCTGACCTTTGTTTAGTAACGTTTACATAGAAGAACTTGAAACCACAGCCATAAATACTGCTCCATCTCCACCTAAAGTGTGAGTTTATGTCAAAGATATATTTGTGATATGAAGTATTGTGAGGCACAATTACAGTCATTCTGGTCACAAATCAACAACATGTCTCCAATTAAATTTATAATAGTCAATAAGGCAAGTCATATCTAGCATGACAAAAATTGAAATTCTTAAATGTTCTTACGTCAGGGAAAAGTAAAAACAAGAGTATATAAAAAACAAAGACACACTGGCAAGTTCTTACCAGAAGCACTAAACACAGAATTATACTATCACTACAGAATATAACAAAGGAAGTTTGTTTGGAAACCCGTGATTTAGAAAATAAAAAGATTTACATAGAACAAACTTGTTGGTTATCTAGCAGTTATCATCAAGAAAACCTTTAATAGACAATGAAAAGAGACACCAAAAAAAAATAACAATTATTCATACTGTAGTCAATCCATACATACCATGAATGGTAGACAAATTAAAGAAAATCTACAGTCAATGTAACATTAAAACAGCTTTTTAAAGCCATAACATGCTTTGAGGAATTATAACTTCTACCAAGCTTAAACTGGAAATAATGAAAAACAAAAAACTGCATCTATGAAATATCATGTTAATGTAAAAAAAAGTATATTGGTGAGACCTATTGCCCTGTTGAAGAGTTATTGAAAGAACAACTAATAGTTAAAAGAAAAAAAACAGATGTATCTATAGTAATAGACCATGTATGTATTAATGACCATATTTTCAATTGAAAAAATACAAAAATATTGGATAGAGAGAAAAAGGTGCAAAGAAAATATTTAAGGAAGCTTCTCGTATAATGATGGTAAATACTCCTATAAATGAATTCAGTGTGGCAATTCATATTGTATGAAATCTAATTAACTTTACTCCTAAAAAGTATTAAAAACATTGAAGGACTTAAGGGGATTTGAACCAACCTCATCAAATAAATATGTGAAATTTATACTATCTGTTGCTTTGACAGAATAGCTCAGTTGGTTAGAGTGTCAACTTACAATTCAATATTTGAAAATCTAAAGGTGCAAGTTCAACTCCTATGATAATATTATCACTGATCCAGCCAGCAACACTTGAAGACCAGTGGAAAATAATACTACTTGAAACACTATGTGATTACAAATCTGTATTATCTATTTGTGTGTTATTACTAGCAAGTTGTTTGCATTTGAAAAGTTTAAATAAAGTTCAAAATTTTCTAGACATTCAACATTTAATGATAGATGAGGAAAAACTTCCAAGATATTACATTTAATATATCATCATACTGAACCTTCAAGCAGATTCTAAGTACTTGGCATAGCCCTGATATGTTGTAATTTAGACATTATATCTAAAACTGGCAAAAAAAATCATTTAACTTTCTTATATAAATTGCAATAAATTTTTCCTAAGGGTTTGCGATTAAAAGCTTCTATCACCTCCACAAGACATGAGAAGATTATTCAGTGTAAATAAGGCCTTATTAAAAAAATAAGTGATCAATGATTTTCCAAGTATCAAATCTTGCATTTCATTAGAAATGTGGAAAGTTTTCTAAAAACTAAATTTTCAGATAAAGACTTCTGAAGAAATAAGCAGTGAAAAGATCATATTATAAATTATAGGAAAAGATAAAAGAATATCAGAAGAAGAAGCTTGTAAATCTACATGAACAAGTCAAATTTCAAACTGTAACTAATAATTTATTAGTTTCATCAGAAATGTTTTTTAATTCTAAACATGTTACTGATGCTGAATTATCTGTTCTTGGAAAAGTTTTGAACTTTACCATGACACCATTTATTATCCCATTTTGGATATAATAACAGACATTGAGAAAGTTAACCCAAAATTTGCACCTGAAAGTAGCAACAGAATTATGCTAAAGACTTAAAAGAACATTTGAGAAACATTTCATGTAATAAGAGGAAAGCTATTAAATTTCTCAAATAGGATACATCTATAATCAATCTTTTTTCCTGACAATGGTAACATCTCATTGGTAATGGATAAAACTAACTATGATAACAACAAAGTCTTCTCACAGCAGGACAATACAGAAAAGTAGCAAAAAACCCAATTCCAAATACATAGGTAAAGTTACAACCATTACTCTGAAAGCATTGCAGGTATTACAGTGATTCAGTAAATAGGAAATTAACTTTGTATTTCAGAAAAATTCCTCATGTTTATGGGCTATCTAAAATCCATAAAGACAATGTTCTATTAAGACCTAGACATTCGCCATGTCAAATTTCTTGAGATTTTTCTCAGGGCATTCGCCATGTCAAATTTCTTGAGATTTTTCACAGGGTTCTTAGTCCATTGGCATACATGACATAATCCTTTGTCAAGAACTCTATCCATTTTGTAGAATTAATCAGGTAAATGAAAATGGAAAGTACTGAAATATTGGTAACCTGTGATGTAGAATATTTATTTACAAATAGATCATGTGATGAAACATTGTCATAAGAAAAATATTATATGACGATAAATAAAATAATCTACAAACTAGAACAACTCTACTTATAGATAGTATAATAGAATTATTAAAGTTCTGCATAACAATAACAACAAAATATCACATATTTCTTCCAGAAAAATAAAGGGATGGCAATGGGATCACCACTGTTGTTTAGCTTAGCAACATTTACATGGAAAAACTTGAAATCACAGCCATATTTACTACTCCTTATTTGTCTATGGATTTTTTATGTTAATAAATAACTTTGTGTTATATCTGCATTGTGGACACAATTACACTCATTCTGGATGCATATTAAAGATATCTTTTCTATTAAATTTACAAATGTAATCAGAATTAGAACAAAAATTGGTATTGTTAACATTGTTAAATGTTCTTGTGACAAGACTCTCGCAGGGAAAAGTAAAAACAACAGTTTATAGAAAATCAACACACACTGGTAAGTACTTGGTAAATATAGAATTATACTACACTATGGAATAGAGCAAAGGAAGTTTGTTCAGAAGCCAGTGATTTGGAAAATTAAAAAATTCACATAGAACAAACTTTTATAAATAATGGTTATCTATCAGTTGTCATCAAGAAAACCATTAACAGACAACAAGGGAGACACATAAAAAACAATTATTGGTACTGTAGTCTATTCATACATACCAGGAATTTCAGACAAATTAAAGAAAACCTGAAGTCAATATAATATTAAATTAGCTTATCAAAATTATACCATACTTTGCAGAACTCTAACTTTTACCAAGTTTAAACTGTAAATTGTGAAAAACAAAAACTGGATCTATGAAATACCATGAGTTCTTTTGTTGAACAACAATTGAAATAACTCAAGATAAAACAGATGTGTCTATAGTAGCAGACCAAGTATGTATTCATGACTATATGTTCAATTGGAAAAAAATAAAAATATTGGATAGAGAAAGAAAATTTAAAGCTACTCATATAATAATGACCAATAATCCTATAAAATAACACAGTGTGGCAATACATAATATATGAAACCTTCTCATTAGTCTTAAGATGATTTATACCAACTCTCATATATAAATATGTATATTTTCTAATATCTGTTGCCTCTGACATAATAGCTTAATTGGCTAGAAAATTGTCTTAAAATTCAATATTTGGGATTCTAAAGATGTAAGTTTGACACATATGCTAATATTGTTGCTGGTCAGGGCAACAACATCTGAAAAAAAGTGGAAAATAATATTATTCCAAATAGTGTGTAATTATTAACCTGTGTTGTATATTTGTTATTACTAACAATTAGAATCTGATGGATTGCTGACTATAATCAATTTTAAAAAATAAGAAATTATTTGTACCAAAGCTAAAACCTCTAGGACACTAAATACTAAGGTACTTCATATCTATTCATCATTATGTGATAATTACTGAATAAACACACAGTTCTATCAGGTTTCAAAATTATTACAATGATTACACCTTTTTTAACCAAATCATTGGCCATTACTTACACTTTGGGTTTCAAAAAAAGAAACTTTCTGTGCTCTGCAGACAACAAGTGAAGTGAATCTCTTAACTCTATATTAACTAGTTGTTTATTCAATTCTTAAAGATTGAACAACTTTGAAAATTTATCTGAGCTTTGGATTTTAACTAGACTATTTTTATTAGTTTTATTCAAATCTCTAGAGGTTTAAACCAGTTTAGGCCTAAAATTACATTCAAATCTCTTGACACAATATAAAGAAACTAATTTCTCACTCTTGTGTTTACTATTATTGGCAGTGTTACAATCCCTAGTATATTTATTCAATTTCCATACATGTCAGTTATTACTAAATCTGGTTTATTTATATAGATATTTCTTTTCCATTTTCATATGATATCTATATAAGCTCTTTTTGACATGAATGACACATCTGCTCCCTTGTCAATTTCCATTTGAACTTCCTGCTCACAAATTTGAACTTCTAGTAAATTGTAATTTTCATTGGTATCGTTTATTTGTTCAACATAAGTTTGTCATTTTTTAACTCCCCATTCTCAAATTACAGTCCAGTACTAAATTATCTTTACTCCTTTTCTGCTTTTTACAGAAAATTCATGATAAGTTGTTTTTATCACTACAAATGCATCATGTGGCATTTTAAAATTTTCACATCTTATAACATGACTTTTATTGCCATAACAATAAGATTTCCATATGTTTCTTGTATTTGGCCAGTTTGTAGTCTATTATTGCACGCAAATTGCCATTGGTTTTGATGTCTTCCATAATATTTTTGAACTCTGTGTGCTTTTCAACATGGTTTCATACAATATTCACTCTTTGAAAATTCAACATAGGTTAATTCTATTTCACTTACACAACAGTTGACTGGCACTGTTATCACACATATTCATAATAACTAGTGTAATAACACGTCTTTCAGTTCAAATTTGAAATTTTATTTCTTTAATGAATATATGCAGTCATATATCTTAATCTTTTATGCTTTCACATTGTGGTTGGAATCTATTTCAGAAGTGTGTAGATGTGCTATATCTAGATGCAGTAGCTTAAAGTATGTGTTTGACTCTTTGTCAATTCTTTATATGGAATATACTCAAAACCCATGGGGTTACAAAGGTGGTTGGCTATATGCTATACATCTGTGTCTGCCAAGTGATGTTCCTTCTAGTTTGTTGTTAAGTATAATGTTGATAAACATATATCACTTACAGTATACAAAGATTTTTCAATTTATTATTCTACTGAATTGTAAACTCTGCTACTATATGCAGGTTTCACAAACTGTTGAACTATACCATTCTGCTATATCCAGGATGATCTTCCATCACCAGCTGAATACCATCTATATTGTATTTAAATAAACATTCAACTCAAGATAATAAATTTGACAACTAGACTTTTTATGAATTTATGTAATAATAGTAATTATTAAAAAGAAAGTGAACCTTCAATAATGCACTATTTCTTGAAAATTATAAATCTCCGCACATTCATCCACCAGTAAGAGTTTTAAAAACTTAGGTGAATCACTTATGCTTAGAGCATATTTGTATATACACCAATTCTCACTGACCATGCTTATATCAGGGCCTGAGTCGATTGTGTGCCTGATGTTATAATCAAATATTGAGTTGTACAAATTACAAAATTTTCAGAACTTTATAATAATTGATTTAGAACAAGCAAATCTCTGTATTTGTATTCAGTGCAAGTGAAAGTAATCAATAGATGTCAGAAAGCTTGTGCATAAAATCACCATCTAGTACCTACTCATCCAATATCCCCAGACTTGTTTCTGGCTTATGGCCTTCATCAGTGAGGAGCCTTGGATCTAAAAGCACTGCACCTATATCTTAGGATCTCTTACAACCCTCCAGCAGCCACCTTTTATCTCTACTTAACTACAAAATTATGAGACTTAAATTGAAAATGCTATAATAATTTCAATCCAAACTCATCAGCTTATATAGATCTTAATAACCATAGCCACCACTATCCTATTGGGCAGAATTGGTTTGAAGCCAATATTATAGTGTTTTGTAGTTAAGTAGAGATAAAAGATGACTGCTGGAGGATTGCATTAGATCCTAAGGTCAAGGTGCAGTGATCTCAGATCCAAGGCTCTTCACTGATGAAGTCCATGAGCCAGAAACCAGTCTGGGAATATTGGATAAGTAGGCACCCAAATGGGGATTTTATACACAGCCTTCTGGCATCCATTGATTACTCTGTCTTGCACCAAGTGGCAATACATATAGAGAGTTTTTCCTGTTTTAATAACAGTTAAGAGCAAGCATAAGAAATAGTGATCATGTGAATAATAGATTTACATTTATAAGTCATATAAATCTCATCGTAGGTGTTAAAAATGAGACTCTGCCTTTCTCCTGCAAGAGGTTAACTAAATTTGTACAATTCAATATTTGGTTATAAAATCAGGCACACAATAGACTGAAGCCCTGATAAATGCATCGGCAGTAAGAGTTGGTGTATATACAAATACGCTCTAAACTTAAGTGATTCACTTAAGTTTTTAAACAGTTACTGGCAGGTCAGTGTGCAAAGATTTTTAATAGTCAAGAAATAGTGCATTATTGGAGATTCACTTCCTCTTTAATAATTACAAAATTTTCAGCACTTTATAATAATAGTAATAATAATAAATGTAAATCTTAAACATTATAACTAGTTGTTTGCTGGTTGTTCTAATGTTAAAGCCTTTTTATATCTAAAGTTTGCAAATTCTTTCCAATCTCTGTTCTTTACAAATATATACATAAATTATTTAGTCAGACATTGCAATTTCAAACAAAAATTTTAACATTTTTAGTAGTTCTCAATAGTACATGCTCTTTTTATACACTTGTGTAATTCTAAGAAATTGTAATGTTCAAGTTAATCTGAAAAGATAAATCAAACAACAAAAAAATTTTATATTTTTTAGTAGGTACAAATACTTTTAATAATTTCTAATTCTGATAAATATCACTTTGTTTTAAAAGTGTATATTGCATTTATTTAGATTTTAATATTCTAGTATTGTTAAACGAAGAACTCTTTCAGAGGTTTTCATATTATTTATTGATCAATGAGCAATATATATGCAAGAAAATATGTGTGACCTTATTCTCAAATTATCTCCACCACAATTACTGAAATGGATATAAATTATTGAAAAGAAAAAATAATAATAATGAGTAATCCACCAGGTGACGTTTTTTTCCAATAAATAAAACATGCTTATTGATATTTGTCCTACTGACTGCTTTTAAGATAAAAAAAAAATGTATCTGTTTTAGATGGTGTATAAATCATTCATCTGGAACAGAAGATGACTTTCATTTAATGAATTTTATATTGGAAAAGATATTTATAATCCCTCATATTAGAAATGTTTTAAAATAGATCACCTCGTTTATGATAATTACAAACTAATGTATTTTGTTTTCTAAAATACTTTAACGACATCATTCACTATTACATAATTTGAAAACTATTTTGCCTCAGTTTTACTCAAACTGAGTATTTGTCAAAATTATAATTAGTTATGAATAATATTGATATAACTGAGTATTCGTCAAAATTAGAATTAGTTGTGAATAATATTGATATATACATACTAAAACATAAATAATCATACAAGACATTTGTTCTTTTGCTTCATTAATTTCTAAAAATGCAAAATTAAAAGAAATATTAATGACAGCATGACATGTAGATTTTTTTAAAATAATAAAAAATTGAATCTTCAATTTAAATCATTCGTCTTCAAACAAAAATAATGTTTATTTTTTATCAATAATATTAGCCATAATTTTATGTATATAGTAGATATATATGTAAAAAGTAATTTAGTGCAGCGACAGTGTCAGACTGTGGAAGATGGACTCCAGTTCCGGAACTTCCGGTCTTCTAACTTCTAATGAACATCCAGCTACATGTATGATTATTGATTTTTGGTACAAAAAAAATGTGCAACGTTTTTTCATTTTTTTATTATTAAAAAACAAAACAAAAAAAAATTTTTTGTCTTTAGTTGTGCAATGCATCAATAAGCATTTTAAGTATGTTCAGCAAAATTCAAAGATATCACGCATTTTTAAGTTATTATAGGACATATAAAATAATGAAACATGGCACTGAAACAAAAGTCAAAAAGTATAAGTCTTTTTTAACCCATATTTCACTTTTAAGATTAATAATTGAAGCCTCAAGAACACTATTTAAAATAATTACATCAATAATAATATTTTCTAAAAAATGTAGGGACATTTTAGAATATTGATTCTCAATTAGATATTATAGTGCAATAATATATATATATATATAATTAAAATTACCTAATTTCAAACTTAAACAAGACTAGCCAAATAAATCAGTAACATAACCAGTGGTTTTTCGTGAGCACATTTCTCAAGTGCAAAGATGTAAAAAAAACATTATGAAATATATATTAACTATATTTCTCACCATTCCTAATTACATCCCACACTTCTTTTTTTAAAGCATACAAATCATCTCTTCACTTACTATCCAAACAAACTTTTTTTAAAATTTTGAATAGATTATGACTGCCTATAAAATATTATTAATGTACACAAGATATCATTTTTATCTCTGTATATGTATGAGATACTGATCTCTCTAAGTTTGATCTTTGATTTAGCCTGAATTGGTTGCACCATTTGCACCAGAATGAAAATAATGGTGATGTTGATAATTGCCATAGAGGTTTTGACAATTTTATTAGAAGGTGAATGGATATCAGAAAGCATCTACCTTCAAATAAATCTCAATTCAATTTCTTTTTTCACATCAATTCAAAGTGATAATTATTCTGTTACAAATATTCTCATATCTGTGGGGTATTAAAAGAAGAGTATATCCTCATATTTGTTTTGTTACAATATATATATGATAAACAAAACAAGTTATAAATTTCATAACTTGCTCTTAGGTTGCATTTTATGATCACTAGATGGAGCTTTACCAATAGCTCCTAACAAGCTTTTGTTTACATACACACTGAGAGAAGTAGAATTCAATATCTCTTTCATTGTCTTCAACCTTCAGACCATGGTTTCGAGCTAGTTGGCTCACCTCAGTGAAGAGTAGGAAGAACTAGAAACTAGATATAAATACTAACTCTACAATCAGCATTTATGAAACATGTTTCTGTCAGTTTGAAAGCATGAATTTTTTAGATACATAAATATCTTCAAATCCAGCTAAATAAACTAGACAGCTATATGAGTCTGAAATCAGTTCAGTTTCAGCATATAGTAAAAGCCTCTGCAATATATATCATTGCAAAAACCTTTAAGGATACATTTATGATAAACAAAACAAGTTATTAATTTCATAATTTGCTCTTAACTTGCATTTTATGATCATTAGATGGAGTTTTACAAATATCTTCTAACAAGCTTTTGTTTACATAAATGCCGAGAAAGATAGAATCCAATAGCTCTTTCATTGTTCCAACCTTCAGACCATGGTTTCCAGCTAGTTGGCTCACCTCAGTGAAGGGTAGAAAGAACTAGAAACTAGATCTAAATACTAACTCTACAATCAGCATTTATGAAACATGTTTCTATCAGTTTAAAAGCGTGATTTTTTTAGATGCGTAAATATCTTCAAATCCAGCTAAACAAACTAGACAGCTATATGCATCTGAAATCAGTTCAGTTTCACCATATAGTAAAAGCTTCTGCAATATATATCATTGCAAAAACCTTCAAGAGTATATTTATGATAAATAAAACAAGTTATAAATTTCAAAACCTGCTCTTAGCTTATGATGACTAGATCTCACTCAGCATTTATGTAAACAAATACTTGTTAGGAGCTATTGTTAAGCTCCATCTAGTGATACAAACTAAAAGCAAGTTACAAAATTTATAACTTATTTTTTTATCATGAATGTACCGTTGAAGGTTTTTGCAATGATATATATTGCAGAGGCTTTTACTATATGATGAAACTGAACTGATTTCAGACTCATATAGCTGTCTAATTTGTTTAGCTGCATTTGAAGACATTTACATATCTGAAAACATCATGCTTTCAAACTGATAGAAACATTTCATAAATGCTGATTGTAGAGTTAGTATTTAGATCTAGTTTCTAGTTCTTCCTACCCTTCACTGAGGTGAACCAACTAGCTGGAAATCATAGTGTGAAGGTTGGAGACAATGAAAGAAATATTGAATTCTATCTCTCTCAGCATTTATGTAAACAAAAGTTTGTTATGAGCTATTGGTAAAGCTCCATCTAGTGATATATACATATATATATATATATAGATATATATATATATATATATATATATATATATATATATATATATATATATATATATATTGTAATGGATTGAAAAATATACTATCAACAGTCCTTTAAGAATAAGCTATATATTTAGGTTATATACTCATCCATTCCTCTAAAGATCTGACAGATACTACAGCTAAAAGAATGACTAGCATTTCACAATTTTGAGATAGATAAAAGAACCTACTCACTGCTCTTAAAGTATACAATGTTCCATGAACACTCAGATGATCATCACATTTCAGTCACTCTAAGCTACTACAACCCATTATAGTTGTCTGCAAACACTATTGCACTGCCCTGCTTACATCCGAGTCCTAGGGGCTATTATTTATAAAATATTGTCTTGCTCATCTTTGGGAGTCTTAAAGGCAAACTATTATACATATGTATAAAAAAACTATACCTTACTCTCTCTGGAGTCTTAGAGGTAAAATCATGGCAGGACTACTGTTAACTGCTTCATGATAAATAGCAACTAACATTACAATTTGGGTTGGAGCAATGAATGAGATCAATCAGTCACAAGTGACATGAATATATCACATCCTTAAGACAATGACAAAAATTCCCCTTGCAACAAAACCAACCAAACTTCAATAATCAAACATCCAATCTAACCTTAAAAATTTTGAATTTTCTACAACACTAATTTTCCAAATATGGATAAAATTACTACTCTGCAATTTAACACCCTCAATATAATTTTAAATTGAAACTAAGCTCCAAAAATGTAACAGACTGCATATCATATATGATCTCAAATGAAAATAAACATATGTAATGGACCAAATTATATTTGATGCCTGAAAATCATTGATTCAATGCCACACAATTGGGCTCACCAAAAATGTAACGGACTGATGAAAAGACAAAATACAGCCGACCGCATTGTGACATCAAATCGCAATGGGATATAAATCAATGATGAAAATTATATTGGAAAATTCTCCATCCATCATCAACACTTGCAGTAGAACCAACCACTTACCTAAATCCATCCCATTACATTTACCGAAACAATAATCCAACCATCCATGGAAAAACTGGAAAGATCCAATAACACTACAACCAAGAGGAATCTTTACTATCATTCAACCCCAATTCATTTGGTAAAATGCACCGGATCCACCCAATTTCATGTCAATCCATTAGATTCCCTAGAATTCAAACTCAGTCATAATCCAAGTACTTACTCTGTTCAGGTATAAATTATAAGAATATATCTAACCAATGTGGGCAATGACTTAATGTTACAGTTCATATAGTACACTCATTAGGTACATATTACATATATGTATTTAATATCAATAGATACGTGAATTCAATGATGTATTCTCAACAAATTATAGATAATCCTTGATGTAAAATCAATTAAAATCAATAAATTTATTTTATGTTAACATAACATATGTAAATATATAAATATATATTTTAGAAACACCATAAATATGATTCTTACACTTCCACTTAATCTCACTAAAATAATAACAACAAAAAAAAAAATACATAAAATAATAATATTAACTATAGGTCATTCTTGGTATACATAGGTCTCTACATTTCATCCCATCATATTAAAAAAAAAAATTATGATCTTTCATACCAATCTAAACAAATGACATTGTTTATTTATTTATTTTTTTTTTAAAAAAAAGGTATTATCATATCAATATACAATTTATTATTCTATAAATATAATTGAGTCAATGGGTTCGTATGTGAATATTATAAATCATGAGAACTGAAATTGCCATCAATTGATTTTAGAAGTAATTGTTAGTATGTGTCTTGTTAATAAAGGATAATATAGGTTTTATTAATAATTAATTTTGTTACTAATGTTATATTGTTAGTGAATCAAAAATAAGTCTTCCCTTCATTTATATTCATTTCATCATAGTCTAGTCCTTCTTTTTCTAACGGAACCATTTATATTTTTTTCTTTATTTCAAAAATACATTTTATATCATGAAATGAATACATCTAAATTCTTTGGTACTTCCAGCTCAAAAAATCCAATGTGGAAGTAATAATAAAAAAAATACATAAATGAAGAAGAGAAAACCTTAAAATTATAGCATCAGTATGTTAACCATAATGAACAAACAGTTACATATCACCATAAAATTATAAACAATTTAGTAAACCTCTTGATCAAACATGAGCATCTTCTTTATATGAAAAAAAAATTTATGGTAGATTGAAAATTCTGAGCATCTTTTATTCACTTCATTATCCAAGGTAGTGTCTTCCACGATCTATCTAATTCCCACAAGTTGACCAAGTAATTTAGATGATCTTTGATTTGGTCACTTTCACCACTGATCTATACACCTTCACATAATATCTGGTTCCCATTTTATATATATGTGATGGTGAGAATTCATACCTATGGATCATGTTCAACATCCTCTTCAAAATCCATCTGAGTTGCCTTGACCATCACAACCATTTTTTTAGCACACCTGCATCATTTTTATGTTAGTATATATATACATAAAATTCTTTTCTTATATCAGCATTAGAAACATTATAGCTATATACCAAAATGAAACATGATTAAAGTCAATTTTTTTCTTTTGATGATAAACATTATTAAATTTAAAACTTCCAACAGTTCTAGACTTATTAAACACTTGATTATGTAACTGAATATTTTATCATATTTTTATAGAAAATAGTTCAGTATAATTATCAATAACAAAAAGAAAAAAAATCTTGGTTCCTGTTATGCTTTAATCAACAGGTTATAATTTGTTTATTTTTGAATTTTCATAGTTTATACAAAAATTCAATTAAATTCAATTTCAATGGATATATAGTGATATTTTTTCATTTCAGTTTTTTTATTTTACACATATAGATCAAACTAACAACTTACAGTCTATGCATATTTGCTGTTCAATAATTTTTTTTTACTGTTCAATAATTCTTTCTTTCAAAATGCTGAAAACGTTTTACCAAAATACAATTTTAAATTAACTGTCTTGTCGTCATTAGTGAATAAATAAAAGAAAACCTCACATATAACCTTCTTGATACATATTTTTAACTTTCCAGCCATTAAAGAACAACAACAAAAAATAGTTGTTATTGTTGTTATGGTTACATTGTAATCACCAGGTTTTCTCTTCCCCTTCCGATTTTATAACACTAGATTATAAAATTGGTTTTATTTTTTTATAAAACTTTCTCAATTGTTCTGTCAAATTTGTTATTTTATAATATTAATAAAATTAAATTTAATAACAAATTTATGATTTTGTTTTAAGCATTTCCAGTTCTTTAAACTACAATACAATTTTGATTCATACTGTTATATATCATTAATTCGTGATTTCAATAGATATATTACTTTTATAACTCAACACATCCATGTATATATTTATGTTTAATGCATTTAATGATAAGGAGAGGTATGAGACTTACAGCGATCCTTACAATTCCCCCAATCCAAAAAGGTTAAAAGTTTAATCCTTTTAAACTTTTGACATTTACTAGAATAAAAAAAAAATTATATTCAATGTCCCATCATTATAGTAGGTTATTTTCTTTTTGATATAATAAAATATTATCTATAATTATCTATCTCTTTCTTCCTGTCAGGTGGTTTGCTAAATTACCATTTTATGTCTGTATGAGATTTGACCTCTTTTAACACTCATATTCAATAATTCATTTTACTTTCTCTATTTAATTTCTACTTAAATAGTACTGTCTATCCTATAATTGTATTATGATAGATTGAAACAGAATCTGACCGATTCCATACTCCTATTTAGGCAGCATAAAAACTTGTCTTGTCAGCTTCTTGTCTTGCTCCTCAGAGTTACAAGATCCTAGAATAACCGCAAGAAATATGGAGTGTCCATATACATATATAGTAAGATACACCTTCATATCTCAGTCAGTTCTGAAAGTAGCCAATACATGCTCAATTATGCAGTCAGTCATACTCTCACCACAAAATGCCTTTTCCATTTTCACTAGTTTCCATGTTATCTCCTTTCAAACAACATATAAATGGTAATTATGAGTGCCCTCAAAAATCCACTTTCCACTCCTTTCATACCCAACCTGCACTGATTTCCTCTATATTTCTTTCCTAACTAAAAACATGATTTCAGACTTCTAGGATTGTAAGTCCCTTTTATTTCTCCATTGATATCCAAACAAAATGCATTAGAATTAGCTTGTTTAACAATAACAATGGATCATCATATTTAGATAATACACAATTTACTTCAGAAAGACCATACCTTGTATATAATGTCATTTCTAAGGTATCCTCATTTATTTTTATAATCCTATTTGAGAAATCAACAATACAAGAGTTCATGTGCAAAAAGTCTGCCCCTAAGATTACATCATGAATTAATCCATTTAGTATCAAGAAAACATGATAGAGTGTATTTTGGTTAAACTTGATCTCTACCCAGATCTATTTTTTGTTCCAACTTTGCCTTCCTACTATTGGCCATTGTCACTTGCATAGACTTTAAAGGTAACATCTTAATTGTCAGATTTTTACTCAGTATCCTTTTATAAAACTGATCAGAAATAACCGAAATTTGACTTCCTGAGTCCAATAGTGCTTTAACTGGAAAATTTTCACACAGCACTTCTATCACAGGGCAACTTTGTTGAGCATAATTTGGCACTCCATCATTCCATGAATATGTCATATTGGTGATCTCCCACTTTGTCAAAAGTCCTTTGTTTTTCAGAGCATTTATGGTTTCTTGAGGTGAAAAACTAGACCTCAAGTACCTTTTTAGTTTGATTTTTTTAAAATCTGGGGTGCAGACTTACTGCATCCCGGTTTTGGAGAGCCTCCTGAACTTGGTGATGAGTCTCTTGTGGCTTTGCTCTTGTTTGGTTGCATGCACTTTGGAGACCATAACTGTGATGCATTGGTTGGCAGTATCCTCTCCTTTCAAGAATTTGTATAAGTGTTATCCTTTCTTTTCCGATAGAAGATAGCAGTAACTGAAGGCTCATCCTTTTTTTCCTATACCTCGTGTAGATAAATTGGTATTATTTAAATCTATACTGGCCAAAAGTTCAGTAACTTACTTTATGTTTCTTGCACTAGTACATAGAAGAGATTTCTCTATTTGCAAAGACAAGTTTCTTTTAACTATACAAATGATTTCCGATTCAGTGAGATGGTAAGTATCTAGCATGTGCAATTTAGTGACCTGTCATAAAAAGAACTTTACAAATGTTTCCCCAGGCATCAACTTGTACCTTTCCTGGAGTATATAGTATAGAATAGCTTCTTGTCTATCCCGATTCCAGAAATTATGCACCAATAAAGTTTGATATTCCTCAAATGTGGATGGGTTTGATACAGTGATTCCCACCATATTAATGCCTCACCCTGGAGGTGACTATAAGCAATAATAACTCTTTCAGTTTCTGATAAACCTTTGTTAACTGAAAAATATAATTCTAAACTTCGAAGATGTTCTGTTGGTGCTTCGTTCGAAAAGTCTTAATTAAGTTTCATGAACTGGTTTATCGCATTTATCTGTGAAGTGGATTCCTTGAGTTTTATTCACTTCTTGAGAATCCATATGATTCTTTATCTGATAAGGTTCATCAACCATCTGCTGATCATTGGTTTGTTTCTCAGTCAGGCACAAGTAAAGCAAATTCATCTCCTCTACTTCGGTAAATGTTTTAGAAGCAAATATATTCTCCCCATACTGATCTTGAGTTCCTAGGTCATTCCTAGAGGTTTGTCTCATGAGAACTCTATTATTTGGTTTCTTTACACACCCATCAATTCCTTCATTTCCTTTCAAAGCTTGCCTAGCTGACTTTCCATTCAAATGGCACATCTGGATGTACCCAGATTGTGATTTATGTTGTAAGACCTCATTTAAAGAATTCAATCTCTCATGTGTTTTATTAGTGGACTCAATTAACTTCTGAAGGGTGGTCTTCCAAATCATTGTATCAGTCTCCATGGAAGCTACCTTATCCCCCAACTGAGCTAAACAATGGGTAATAGATCCAAGAGTCTCTTCACGGCCTTCGTTTTCAACATTGTGGGTCATGGAAAGATTGTTCAGCTTTGCTTGGACCATCTCAAGCTCAGCTCGTATTTCTTCCCTAAAAGTGTTCTGCTTACTCCACACATCTTTATTCATGACCTCTTATGTCTGATAAACTTGTTTGATCTCTTGGTCAATATGAACAGTAATATGTTCAGCAAATCCGTTGACACGCTCTTGACACTTTGTACTTTCTTCTTTGACCTTGTGCTTTACCTTATCATTATCAGTTTGCACTTTTCCCACATCTTTGAGCAACTGTCCTACTCTTTTGGATAGTCGGGTGTCAACTTCCTGAATCCTCACCTCCAATTTCTCTTCAATTCTGACTAATCCTTTTCTCATGTCTTCTTGAAATTGAGATATATCTCCTTTTAAACCAACCTCAACTTGGTTGACATCGGCTCTTGTTGCCATGTTATCCAACCTACTATTTAAATCTCCTTTGAGATCATTAATTTTTCTATACATCTCATTTCCCATATTGGCCATATTTGACTCTAACTTAGACTCAAGTCTTGATTCCATATTGGCCATATTTGTTTCTAACTTAGACTCAAATCTTGTTTCCATGTTAGCCATATTTGTTCCCAGAGCAGTCATCTTCAGCATCATCTCCCGCAGGATTTGCACTGTGATGGATTCATTTTCATTTGATGGAATTAATTGATCCCTTAGCATAGGAATCGCTTTTTGGTGAGGGATCTCTGGAATTTGAACCATTGTTTGGTCCTCTTCTAATGATTGAATATGTTGCTGCATTTCTTCTACAGGTTCCTTAAATGCTTGTTGGCATGCCAACCTTTCCTCTATACTTGTGTCCATATCTAAATTTTTACCCCTTTGATTTACTTCTGTCTCATCAACTCTTTCATCCATCTTTAAAATGATCGGGCCACTTCTTAATAGCATAAAGGCAGATATGTCAATGTAATCATTATGAGACAGAATATTCCCTTATTTATTGCTTCTACAAAATAACTATATTTTTTTACAATATGGATATTCATTGTGCAGTCTCAGCTTCCCCTTCTGATTATCTGAAGACGATGAAATGAAACCAAAAAAAAAAAAAAATTAAACTACCATCACTTGTACACTTACTCATTCCCAATCTACTTCTAACTACAAATCGGTTCAACTATCATGATTAAGATACTCATGTCTAATCACTATATATACAATTTTTTATATCACTACTTCAAAATCTATAACATTGATGTTAACTCTCTGATTGCTCACATTTGTCTAATGACTAGGTTTCCTTTTAATATATATATATATATATATATATATATATATATAATATATATATATATATATATATATATGGGCTAAATACCTGTTCAGGCCCCAAAAAGTTGCATGCCAAAAATGTATAAGCAGTCTACAGGGTGTGAGATTTAATTAATCGAAGCCCCAAACGTTTGGGTTGCCAAAAATGTAATGGATTGATAAATATACTATAAACAGACCTTTAAGAATAAGCTATATATTTAGATTATATACTCATCCATTTCTCTAAAGACCTGACAGATACTGACAGCCAAAAGAATGATTAGCATTTCACAATTTTGAGATAGATAAAAGAACCTACTCACTGCTCTTAAAGTATACAATGTTCCATGAACACTCAGATGATCATCACATTTGAGTCACTCTAAGCTACTACAACCCATTATAGTTTTCTGCAAACACTATTGCACTGCCCTGCTTTCATCCAAGTCTTAGGGGATATTATTTATAAAATATTGCCTTGCTCATCTTTGGGAGTCTTAAAGTTAACTATTATACATATGTATAAAAAAACTATGCTTTACTCTCTCTGGAGTCTTAGAGGTAAAATCATGGCAGGACTACTGTTAACTGCTTCATGATAAATAGTAACTAACATTACAATTTGGGTTGGAGCAGTGAATGAGATCAATCAGTCACAAGTGACACGAATACATCACATCCTCTAGACAATGACAAAAATTCCCCATCCAACATCAATACTTGCAACAAAGCCAACCAAACTTCAATAATCAAATATCCAATCCAACCTTAAAAATTATGAATTTTCTACAACACTAATTTTTCAAATATGGATAAAATTACTACTCTACAATTTAACACCCTCAATATAATTTTAAATTGAAACTAAGCTCCAAAAATGTAAAAAAAAAAAACCAAAAATGTAACGGACTGCATATCATATATGATCTCAAATGAAAATAATCATATGTAACAGACCGAATTATATTTGATGCCTGGAAATTATTGATTCAATGCCGCACAAATGGGCTCACCAAAAATGTAATGGACCAATGAATAGACAAACATATAGCCGACCGCATTGTGACATCAAAATGCAATGGGATATAAATAAATGATGAAAATTATAATGGAAAATTCCCCATCCATCATCAACACTTGCAGTAGAACCAACCATTTACCTAATTCCATCCCATTACATTTACCAAAACAATAATCCCACCATCCACACAAAAACTGGAAAGATTCAATAACACTACAACCAAGAGGAATCTTTACTATCATTCAACCCCAATTCATTTGGTAAAATGCACCGGATCCACCCAATTTCATGTCAATCCATTAGATTCCCTAGAATTCAAACTCAGTCATAATCTAAGTACTTACTCTGTTAAGGTATAAATTATAAGAATATATCTAGCCATTGTGGGTAATGACTTAATGTTATAGATCATATAGTACATTCATTAGGTACATATTATATTATATATATATGTATTTAATATCAATAGATACATGAATTCAATGATGTATTCTCAACAAATTATAGATAATCCTTGATGTAAAATCAATTAAAATCAAGAAATTTATTTTACATTAACATAGCATATGTAAATATATAAATATATACATTTTAGAAACACCATAAATACAATTCTTACACTTCCATTTAATCGCATTAAAATAATAACACAAAAAAATATATAAAACAATAATATCATTAACTATAGGTCATTCTTGGTATACATAGGTCTCTACCTTTCATGCCATCATATTAAAAAAATAATTTATGATCTTTCATACCAATCTAAACAAATGACATTGTTTATTTATTTATTTATTTTTAAAAAAGGTATCATCATATCAATATACAATTAATTGAATCAATGGGTTCATATGTGAATATTATAAATCATGAGAACTGGAATTGCCATCAATTGATTTTATAAGTAATTGTTAGTATGTGTCTTGTTAATAAAGGATAATATAGGTTTTATTAATAATTAATTTTGTTACTAATGTTATGTTGTTAGTGAGTCAAAAATAAGTCTTACCTTCATTTATATTCATTTCATCATAGTTGAGTCCTTTTTTTCTAACAGAACCATTTATATTTTTTTCTTTGTTTGAAAAATACATTTTATATCATGAAATGAATACATCTAAATTCTTTGGTACTTCCAGCTCAAAAAATCCAATGTGGAAGTAATAAAAAAAAATACATAAATGAAGAAGAGAAAACCTTAAAATTATAGCATCAGTATGTTAAACCATAATGAACAAACAGTTACATATCACCATAAAATTATAAACAATTTAGTAAACCTCTTGATCAAACATGAGCATCTTCTTTAAATGAAAAAAAAAATTCATGGTAGATTGAAAATTCTCAGCATCTTTTATTCGCTTCATTATCCAAGGTAGTGTCTTCCACGATCTATCCAATTCCCACAAGTTAACCAAGTAATTTGGATGATCTTTGATTTGGCCACTTTCACCACTGATCACACCTTCACATAATATCTGGTTGCCATTTTATATATATATGATGGTGAGAATTCATACCTATGGATTGTGTTCAATGCCCTCTTCAAAATCCATCTGAGTTGCCTTGACCTTCACAATGATTTTTTTAGCACACCTGCATCATTTTTATGTTAGTATATATATACATAAAATTCTTTTCTTATATCAGCATTAGAAATGTTATAGCTATATACCAAAATGAAACACGATTAAAATCAGTTTTTTTTTTGATGATGTTATTAAATTTAAAACTCCGAACAGTTCTAGACTTATTTAATGCTTGATTATGTAACTGAACATTTTATCATATTTTTTATAGCAAATAGTTCAATATAATTATCAATAACAAAAAGAAAAAAAAATCTTGGTTTCTGTTATGCTTTAATCAACAGGTTATAATTTGTTTATTTTGAATTTTCATAGTTTATACAAAAGTTCAATTGTAATGGATATATAGTGATATTCTTTCATTTCAGTTTTTTTTTACACATATAGATCAAACTAACAACTTACAATCTATGCATATTTACTGTTCAATAATTTTGTCTTTCAAAATGATGAAAACATTTTACCAAAATACAATTTTAAATTAATTGTCTTGCCATCATTAGTGAATAAATAAAAGAAAATTTCAGGTATAACCTTTTCAATACATATTTTTACCTTTCCAGCCATTAAATAACAACAACAACAAAAAATAGTTGTTATTGTTGTTATGGTTACATTGTAATCACCAGGTTTTCTTTCCCCCTTCCGATTTTATAACACTAGATTATAAAATTGGTTTTATTATTTTTATAAAACTTTCTCAATTGTTCTGTCAAATTTGTTATTTTAAAATATTAATAAAATTAAATTTAATAACAAATTTATGATTTTGTTTCAAGCATTTCCAGTTCTTTAAAATACAATATAATTTTGATTCATACTGTTATATATCATTAATTCGTGATTTCAATAGATGTATTACTTTTATAGCTCAACACATCCATGTATATATTTATGTTTAATGCATTTAATGATAAGGAGAGGTATGAGACTTATAGCGATCCTTACAATATAT